>PVIY010023349.1:0-39457 GCA_004026745.1 Myrmecophaga tridactyla | reverse complement strand
GTGCTCTAGGGTCTGGGGGTGACCTCAGATAAGGCCCAGTCCTTCCATCAAGGAGCTTCCAGCCTAGTTAGTAGGGGAGCAGACAGGGAAATGAAGAAGAGGACAGCTTAGACAGGGGGACTGGTGAGGTCCCAACATGAGGAGGTGCAGCGAGGAGTACCCCATAACACCAGGCAAGGAACCAGGGGCCCCAACTTGAGACGTGAAACAGATCAAGCCTGAGAAGAACTCGAATGCCAGGGAGAAAAAAAGGGGGCTGGAAATTAAGCAAGGTGGGACCCTCGGCTGGGCCCCCTGTGCTCCCCACTGGGTTTGGGGGGTGGCAGGGAGGGGTGGCCACAAAGCCAGGTCCGGGTTGTTTCTCTGGGAGTGTGGTCGCGTTTGCTTCCCAGGCCAGACAGGTACCCGGGACTGATAGGCTGCCACGCACTCCGCTCCCGGGGACCATCCATCACCCCCACCCCGTGCGCCGCGGGCGGCCGCTCCACCCCCCTGAATTTAAAGCAAGAATCCAGGCTGCCGGGAGGAAAACGCCGCAGCCCTTAACCACTATAATTATGAAGTCTTGGTGGAAAGAGGTGCTTATCGTTAGCGTTAAGTGAATGGAGCTAGAGACCAAACAGCCCGGCCTTGGTGCGAGTGCAGCTGGGTGCAGAAATGTCACCCGGAACGGGGACAGCCGGGCCACAGTCCAGGAAGCCTTCCCCCAGGGGAGGGGGCCTTCGGGCGGCGGCGGCAGCCGGGGGGTGGGGGCGCTTTTTAAAACCGAGAGCTGCAATTGGTAGCATTGATACGTTACTCTTTTATTAAAAATTGTATCTTTTTTTCTGATCATAAAAGGGATAGGTTCATTGAGGAATAGGTGGGAAATTAGAAAAGCATAAAAAAGATGATGAAAATCTCCCTAAGCCCCCACCTGGAGGTGGATTACCAGGGAGGATACTCCTCTGTGGGTTTTCTCCCACAGCTTTTCCTGTGTACATATATAATATATTTGCTTTGCACTGTTGCTTTTACATAATGGAGATGATTCATTGCACTTTTACAGCGTAATTCAATGTATTTTTAATATGTATCTGAAAGTAAGCGACTAGTCCCACGTATGGGGGCTGAACTGATAATGGACATTTGATCAATTTGACCAGTAAAACCGGTTTTAAAATTCCATTCATGGGGGGAGTAAAGGGAATATGTCACGCACTTAAAATCATCCCTTCAGCTTTCTGGACTTGTCCCCGCAAGCGGAATACAAGAGTGACTGATGGTTCCACACACATTTCTGGAGACCCTCAGCGGGCAGGGGTGAGGCCAGGGACAGTGACGGTAACCTGGAGGACCTGCCCCCCCACCCAACCCCTGCCTGCACCCCTGCCCCAGTTTGTGCTCTTCTACAGATGAAAAACCCATGGACACATCGATGGAAGGCTCAGCGTCCCCGAGTTCCTGCAAGAATGAAGGTCCCTTCCAACAGTGGTTTCCTGTGGCTAGAAACCTGGAAAAGTTCTCTAGGTGGGGGAACAGCTTCAGCAAAGGTTCAGAGGCAGGACCACAGATGAAGGCAAATGGCCAGTGGCCACCCAGCTGGGAATGCAGCTTGCTTTTCTTTGGGTGTAGTCTTTTGTGCCCAGCTCACTCTTCAGAGGACAAAGACTAAGCTCTTGCCTTGGTTATCGCCCTCTCTTCCTTGCAGCTTCAGTGCTACTTCCTTCAGGAAGTCTTCCATGGTTTCTCTGAGTCAGTTCCCCTGCTCCAGACGCTGACCACTCCCGAGATGCTAAATTTGCATGATTTTTTCATTTCCATCTGTCCCTCCCACCCCAACTTGCGGTGGGGGCCGTTTCACTCACCAGGAGGTCCCAGTGCTCAGAGCCTCCACCACCTCTTCACCTTCCTGGTGGGTGGAGAGACTGAGGCCCCTACAGGTGCCAACCAAGCTGTGCTGCCTCTGCCCTCCCCCACCCAGGCCTTCAGCTACTTTGTTACAAAGTTCCAGGTATGACGAAGTTTCTAGTGACTCTGGCTTTTCATCTCTCTCTTTTTTTTTCCTGGTGACCTTTCCGTGTAATTAAAAGGCAGCTATTCTAGGAGACGAAGCGTCCGGAAGCAGAGAAGCTGCTCTCTGTGTACGTGTGTGGAAATTTATTGTCTGGGGCTCAGGATTCCGCCTGAGGGCTCCAAAAACATGGGCTGCTTCTCTGGGTCAAGATTCAAGCCTGGAAACCCCGCCCTCCCGCACGCCTTCTGTGTGCCCACCATTCCCACATTCTCCCGTCCTCGTGACGCCCCATTGGACAGGGAACTGTCTCCAGGCCTTTAGGGGACCTCCCAGGGACCTGTCCCTGGGTGTTTGAAGTTATAAATCCTTATATTAGTTCAGCACAGGTGCAGTGCCAGGAGCTGGGGGAGGTGGGGTGGAGGGCAGGGGGCACCCCGAGGTACACAGTCACACAGGGCCTGCCTTCTGGGAGCTGGAATCTTAAGCCTATGCACATCCTTTTACCTGCCGTTTGAGGGGGCCCTACCTTCACCCCAGAACTAGAACCACCAGGCAACGTCAAGCTGGTGCCTGCATCTGGCCTAGGGCAAGCTTCCTCTAAGCCACCCCTGGGAAGAGTGGGGTTCAAATCTAACCCCTCGGCTAACTTGCTGTGTCACTAGGGATGACTTGCTTGCTTTCCCAGAAAGGGGGAGCAGTTGGTGCTCCCTCATCCCATGTCAGATTTGGTAGGGGTACAGAATCTTGGGAAAGTTTATTTTCTGGATGGAAACTGTCCCTTGATTGTGCCTTTTTCTGCTGGCATCTGGGGGTCGCCTACTGCCCTGTGGTTCCCAGCAGCACCTTTGGGTAACAGGCACCCCCCACCCACCCACCCTCAGTTGCTGGGCTGCAGGGTGGAGGGTTTGGAGGTCCAGCCGGCCCGGAGCCCCTTGCCTGGCCAGCCTCCACCCCTTGGCTCTGTGCAGCCCGCAGCTGCAGAGGATAACGCAGGTACTGGAGCAGACCCAGCTCCCTAAGCCTCGGAGAATTGCGATTTAGCAAGTTTGTTAAATCCGCCTGAAGCAGGGGCCTAGGGCCGCGCCCGCAGCCATCAAGGCGTCCCAGCGGTTCCAGGCCGCCTTCCCCTGCACGTCCGCCTCCAGCCCAGCCTGCTTCCCACAGCCTGGATTAGGCCCCGGCAGCTGGGCGGGGGCGGAGACCAGGGAGCAGAGCCGGGGGGCCCAGGCTGGGGGGCCTCTGGTCCACTCTACTCCAGCCTTGCCATGTGCCCCCCCCATCTGTAAAGCGGGTGATGTCCTCTTGCCCGTCAGGGGGACTATGGAAGGACAGACACAGCCTGGCAAACCCATGCCCGGGGGCTAGGAGAGACGAGCTGGTGGTGGGGCGGGGGCTGGTCCTGAGGGAGCCTGGGGTTCTCTGAGGATAGAGGGCCAGCTCAGGCCACCCTGAAAGGGGCGGGTGGAGGGGCATGGCACGAGGGGTCTTACATGAGCAAAGGCCTGGAGGCCAGCTGAGCTGGGTACCTGGGATGGCTGGGAGGGGGGAGGAGGGGCAACAAGAGGGTTGAAGCAGGAATGGCTACCGATGGGGCTGATGGTCAAGATCTTGGGGGTACTCTGGGGAGAATGGGTGAACCCACTGAGCTGGGGCAGGAAGGACAGGGAGCTGCCGTGGCCTCACCACACCCTGCAATCTCAATCCAGAGACCGGGGCTGTGGCCTCTAGAGCCAAGTAGGTGGCCTATCAGAGCTTCTGTGAGGCCACCAGCACTTCTATGGCCAGGAGAACGAATGGTCCATTCTGGAAGGGGAGTTGCCTAGGCCTGGTGAGCCACTGGGCCTAATCACTCCCTCTGGTCCCCTCAGGGTCCTGCCGGGCTGCGGGGGCACACATGAAGTCCCAGAACCCCACTCAGCAGCCTGCTTGCCTCTGGAGCTGGCGAGCTCACAATCTCCCTGGGAGCTCATTCTTTAGGGAGGAGCTTTCCACCCAGAAGGGCTTCTTAGAACTGCTCCCGGGGCCCAGTGCGTCTGGAGGTGGCAACCATGACCTGCCTGACCATCCTCTTCTAGGCCAAGGCGCAGGGCTTCCTGTATCATTCTTTGCAATGCAAGTTTCAGTGCCTGCCTCTAAACAGAAAGCAGTTGTCCACTTTCCCTAGAAGGGAGTTTTAGTGCCCCAGCTGAGGTCTGCAGCACATTTCCCCCTCCCTAGCTAAGCAGACTGTGCTCCTGTTCATTGAACCCGAGGTAGCAGCTGTTACATTTTGGATGGATCCATCACACCATTGCATCCTGCACAGATCACTGTGATGAGACTCGCGGAAGCAGGGGGAACAACATATCCAGTACAGGGAAACTGAGGCCCAGAGAGGAAAGGACCTGGTCAAAGTCACATGAAGCATCAGGGGCAGGGCTGGGAGAAGAGCTGGGCCTCTCAACCTTACCAGTGCCCTGGCCACGGAGACAGGATTGTGTCCACCACCCCACCCCTCCCTCCCAGAGTCCCTTCCAGCTTAAGCCAGGGTGAAGCTCTGTATTCCCTGCGGCCCTCAGATGAGCAGAGCTCTTGGAGGAGAGCTGACGTGGACAGGGAGGGCCCCCGGTCCAGCTAATTCTTCTAGGGAAACAGTAGAGCCCAGAGGCTTAGGGCCCAAGGTCCTGAGCAGCTGACCTTGTCCCGCTCATTTTGCAAACCCTGGGTGTTTCCAGACTTGCTGGGCCTGCACATTCCTTTCTGGTGAGGAAACTCGCCGACGACCGGGGAGAGGAGCCAGGCCTCTCCAGGAGGGTTTCATGGTGGGAAAGGAAAGACGATGTACGCCCACGGGGCGGCTGACGCTGGCCAGGCGCTGGGTGCGCGCTTTGCTCAGGGGGCCCCCGGGAATGGGGTGCCACCTTCTTTCTCTCTTTCAGAGGGGATGTGACTTAATTTAGGGGGTGATGAGTGTACTTCCTTTCCAGGACTGCGGATGGGTGGCTTGGTTCATGGAAGGGCACAACTCAGACCTGGGAAGGCAGGTGCAACCCAAGTCTCACCAAGACGGTCCTGGCAGACCTGGGACTCAAACCCCTGTCCGTGAGATTGCAGGCCATGGCAGCTCCTTCATTGAAGGGCCACTCTGTGGTGTGCCTCCTTCCTGCACGGCCATCAACCTGGCCCCCCACTGAGGAGGCCCAGGCATGACTGTCCTCAACATTCAGAATGGGTGAGGGGTGATGGCCCCTGCCTGTTCTCACGGGGGAAGCTGGAGCCCCTCACGCTGACCTTGACTCGCCCTATTCAGCCCTCCCTCCACCACTAGCAGTCCTTGGGTTTCCACCAACTAATAATTTTTGCAAACCTCCAGCTTCATAAAAAAGTACACAGGGGCCTTCACAACCTTGGCCTGGTGGGAACATAGGAAGGCGAGGAGGCTGGGCCTGGGGCCACTTCCTGCCTGTCCTCAGGATCTTTCCAAGGCCACCTGATAAATGGGTGGCCTTCCAGACAAAGGCTGCCCTCCTAATGGGACTCAGAGAGGCCTCAGCACTGGCCATCACACTCCCAGCCAGCCTCCCTGCCCCACTCCTGCCTCCCCTCTGCCCTGGGCTGTATTGAGCAACCTCGAATCCATTGCTATGCTCTCCTGTTGCTGAGCACCAGGCCCAGGCACATGCTTTTCCTTCTGCCCAGAATGCCCTTCCCACCCTACCACCAGGGACGCAGAGCTAACTGATATGTCCTTATCCCAAAGGTTTACTGCAACTGCTGCTCCCGGTTCCCCCCTGGAGCTCTGAACGCCTGCAGACCCTCCGTCACCCAGGCAGGCCCCCTAGGACGGTGGAAGGGGTCATTCTCTCTGAGCCCCATAGAGCTCAGCTCAACCCCGGCTCCCCAGCTTCACTTCTCTGTAGTCCCTGCTGGCTCTCTTCTGCAAAATGTGAGAGCCTCATGTGCTTCCCAGGCTATGGTTTCCCTGAACGTGCAGGGGGCTCAGGGCCCTGAGGACTGTGGGGCCCTGCGGGGGTGGCCTCATAGTTTCAGATGGAGATTTAGGGCTCGGCCCGAGCTAGGAGAGGGAAGCCTTTCTAGGGAGGCTGATTTATAGGCCTGCCCTTCAGTACCCTGGGATCTGGTCCTTCTCTAAGTGTGTGCTCAGTCAAACTAAAAGTGCCCGGGTCGCAGGGCCATCAATCACCTGAGTCCCTCTGGGCAGCTGTCCCCCCCTACCCCACACACTCCTTGTGCTCAATAAGCCAGAGAGGCTGAGAGCAATGTCCCTCCCTTCCCACCCACAGAGCTCGAGGCAGGGACACACCTGGCTCCAAGTAGGGCCCCCTGGCCTCAGTGTTCCCATCTGTAAATGGGGGGCTCCGGCATATAAACACAGGTCTGGGTACCTGGACACTTAAGTCTTGGTTAAAAGATCTTCCACCACTTCGCTGTGGAAGGGAGGGATCCGTGAGGGTTTACGGTGTGTCACCTGTTGCCAGGACATATGGCCCAATGAGGTCAGAGTCATACCTTTGGCAAAGGCCTTTCTTCAACTGACCTCCAAGAGGGGGCCCTGGGATGGGGGTGCGACCTCCTCCCTCTCTGTCTGCCCCTGCCCCAGTGTGCTTCAGTTTCCCCTCGAGAGCTCCCGACGTCGTGTGTGTTTTAAATGTCCTTCGTGGTGTAGCGTTTTCCTTCCCTTCTTTTCTCCCTCCGGCTCTGAGCTTGCTGCTAAGAGCTAGCTGCTCGCACAGGTCTGAGAAGCTCAGGTCTCCTGGCTTCCGGCCCAGGAGGAGGGCCTGGCTCCCGAGACACACTTCCTGCAGGAAACCTCCGGGATGTTTTCCTGACTGCGAAGCCTGGGGTAACGGCCGTTTTCCCCCGCGCCAGACCCTGGCAGCCCCGGCCCGGCCCGGACGCTAAGGAGACCTGAGCACCTCCCTGGCTGTTTGGTGGGCCCCCAGCCTTTGGAGAACAAACAGGTCAGGGGCTGGGATGAATTTCCTTGAATTGGATGTCATGTCACAAAGCCATCTCAAGGTCTCTCGCCAGAGGAGAAGGAGAAAGGGCCATTGGGTCTTTGCTCTTTTGATGGCTGGTTGCAGCCAGCCCTCACGTTGTTGGGTGTTGCCTCGGACCGCATGAAATTGCCATCTCGGTCGGGCCAACGCGGTAGAACATAGGTGATTTCGTATGGTTCAATCGAATAGAAATAGCGATGAGAATTCTGTACCCGATTTTAAAAAACCAACGACTCTATTTTCTGGGGAAGTGATATTATTGAGAGTCACACCGGATCATTCTATAACCAATAAATTAGCAAAATATATATTTTCACTTGCCACCCCGATGTTGGGGAAGCTGTGATCAAATTATTACACTTGAAAACGACACAACCCCTGCAGAAACCAATATAAGAATGCATATCAAGAGTGATAAAAATGTCCACAACCTTTAGTCAAGCAGTCCTACTCCCGGAAATTTGCTCTTAAAAAAAAAAATCACGCGGGAGAAAGGTGAAGGCAGTTTGCACGAAGGCTGTGCAAATTTAGCTCAGAAGCGTGGGCGGCGACCCACCGTTTGATGTCCTGGTTGATTCAATCGAGCAGGTGCAAGGACGAGGTCAAAGGTTAACGGGTGTCCGAGTGGTCAACAGGGGCCCTTCCCCTGGAGACGGAAAAGTTGGGTCAGGTGGTGCTTGCGCTCCTGCGCTGACCTGGTCAGGAGACATGGAAAGATTTTTCTCCACGTAATTTTCCTTTGGGATTCTCACACTGTAGTTAACACACCAAGATGGAGACCTACGGGATTGGGCGTGCACGTGCGTGTGCACACTTAAAACAATTTTTTTAATGATGAAACAAAGCCACCGAGTGAAACATGACAGGCGCATTAGGCAGAAGACACAGCTGGGTGTGAGCCTGGCTGCAGTGGGCAGCATGGACCACGGACGAGAAGGGACGGGGGACCTGCCTTACCCTTTGCCAGGGTTGGCTTTGGGACCTGAGGCTCTTCTCTATTTTATTTTATTTTATTTTATTTTTTTAGGTGAAGGAAAGAAGAAAGCTGCACCCAGCCCGTGCTCAGACTTGTAGGGGTCGCTCACATTTTCAGCTCTCCCAGGTGTTCTTGGAGCCTTCCCGGGCCCTCCCAGAGCCTTCAGGGCACCCATGCAGCTGCTTTCTCCTGCATCTGGGGAGGGAGGCAGCAGGGTGTGAACCTCAAACAGGGAAGAGCTGGCCAACAGAGGGGCCCCCAACTGCCTGTCCCCCATCATCTGCCTCCCCGCCCTGCCAATGTGGCCGGCGAGCTCGTTGAAAGGAAGGAGGGTTGGGTGCCCCTGTCCTGGACCCAGGGAGCCCCCGGCTGGCAACCACTTCCCTGTGGCTCCACGTCAGGCCCCCTCCTTCTTCTCTGCACAAGTCATCGCCCTAGGGGTCCTGGGGCAAAGGCCCTCCCCCCAGCCTGGCTGACACCTAAGATCTCTGACTTTTAAAAAAGATGGATTCGACATGGGGAGGATGGCCTCTGTGTGGGGGTTCCTGGGAGAAGCTGCCAAGGACGTGACATAGAGGGTTGAACTGGTCATCAGGGCCCTCCCTGGAACCTCCAGGGAGCCCAGGGAGGTGGCCTATTCCTGCGGGCTGGATCCCCTGGTGCCCCGACTGGCTGCGGTCCTGGCTTCAGGGGACTTGGGGCACCGGGGACCACATGGGGGTTGCGGGTGGATTCCGGTGAGATGCAGGGAGGTGGCAGGTATGGACGTGCATTCTCAGATTGCAGAGCAGGGAGAGGAGGTTGAGACCCCCAACCACGCAGGACCTGCCTGCCTACTGGGGACATATCCACACACAGGGGTGAGTGTCAGGGGTGAAGCCCCACCTCCACCAGCAGGCACCGTTCCAGTGGAGAGACTTTCCAATGGCCTTCCCCCACTCAGCGTGGCTCACTCCATTGGACTTCCCCACCCTCCATGCCCAGAGCCGTGGGGATATCTGGAGGCTTCCAGACTCCCCCCTGGCCCACACCGCCCCACCAACTCGACCCCCCCCCTTCTCTCAATTACGCTCTTCTCTCCATCTCCCCCACAGCCACCACGTTGCACCCACACTCGCCCTTCCATGAGCTGTCCCCTCTGTACGGATGCCCCTCATCCCTCCCACCCTCCCTTCACTCACTGACTCCACTCTTTCCCTCCTGAGGCCCAGCCTTTCTGTTCTCTCCTCTAGAAAGCTTTCACTGATCACTGACCACCTCCCTCACTGAATGTCTCATTTCCTCTGGGTTGGGGCTCACTCCCTCCCAATTGGATATGTCCCTTATTGACTAAGCAGGGTTTAGTCCTCAGCAGCAGTTAACAAAGGCCTGGGAAGTAAATGTTTGCAAGCAAATGAATGAATGAATGGGCTTTTGGGAGAAGTCCCTCTGCAGGGCCTGGGTGTGGGAGAAGACTCAGGCCCCAGCAGAGAGGCTGCTCTCCCTCCGGTTGATTTCCCAGCCACCTCCCCCCATTCCCAGCAAAGAGCAGGGCCTGCGGCATGGCCGTGCTTCTGGCCCTCTCCCTTCCTCCTTTCCACATGTGTGTGGCTGGTGCAGCTGCCGCAGCCCCTACCGCTCTGGCTTGGGGGGATTAGTCACCCCATTGCTGGAGGAAGGCAGAGGCAGGGCAGCCTGTGAGCAGCCTGAGACTCCCCATCTCGCACCCCCTCGGCCCTCTGGCCCAAGCATTTGTTTTCTCCAGGCCCTGAAGGTGTGTGGGGGTGGGGGCTGCTTCCTGGAGGGGGTGTTCATTGGCACAGGCCCCCCTGCCCTGCTTCTGTGGGGTCCCAGTGAGCCAGTCCTCAGGCTCCACCCTCCACCCCCGCAGGGCAGCCCGCGTTAGTATTCCCTGCACAGGTTGTTGCAAAGAAATGACTCACACACTGCTTGACTAATTTGAAAGTAAGCTGTTTTGGCTGCAAGTAGAAAGGTTCAGTGAATCTTAAAAACTGAGCGATGGAGATTTTATGCCTCGTTCTAGACCTTTCCTTCTGCCGGGAAGGCAGCTCTGCCATAGCCCCTGTTTATGATAATAAAAATGTCTTTGCTTTGCTAGGCCGCAGTAGCTGCGGCTGAGAAACTGTGCACATGTTGGGACGCAGAGTCTCGGCTGTGCTCTGGGTCTGCATGACCTCGGCAAGTCACTTTACCTCCTTGGGATACTGGCAACAACGTCCTAATGAGGATGGATCCCCAGAGGACCGACCCTGCAAAGGGTGCACAAAACACCCATTAGGTGGGACCAGGGATGGAGGTCCAGGCTGCAGATGGGATGGGACCTGGTACCACCCATCAGTCCAACACACTGGGCACCTGGGCCTGACCCAGGTGGGCCTCAAAGAGGGGGGTACATCCCCCCAGTGCATCAAAGGCTTACCCAGTAAGGCTTAACCCTTTTACAGACAAGTAGCCCAGAAGCACAGAGAAGTTAAGCAATTTATTTAAAGTCACACAGCTGCTATGTGTAGAAGATGGCACTAAATACCAGGCAGTGGGCTGCAATCAGCCCTCTCAACTTCCTTCCCCACCCAAGCCAGACAGGTGGACAAGGGCCAGCCAAACCTTGAAACTTGAGGAGATGACTTTGGTGTTTGTCCCATGGGCAGTGTGTTGCCATTGAAGGGTGTGACAAGGCTGGGAAGAAAGAGGTCAGATCTGCACACACTGCAGGAAGCAGGAAGCAACAGAGTGCGGGAGGTAGCCCTGGTCAGTTGGTGGCAGAGGAGAGGAGCAGGTGGTGAGATTCCAGATATTCCTGGGAGGAAGACCCAACAGGATTCTGCAATTCCTCAGGAAGAGAGTGAGGAAAGAGCCAGAAAGCAAACTCCTGAGGGCCCCTCCCCTGCTTCATTCTTCTCCTTAGCACCTGCCACCACCTGCCATCCTCTGAAGGTGTGTTGGCCACCAGCAGCACACCCTGGGGCAATGGTGGGTCAGTTGTCTAGGGCTGGGTCCAAGGTGCCCACCTTCCCAAGTGGTGAGGGCAATGGGCCTGAACCTCAAGGAGGGCCGCAGCTGTCCGCTCCTACTGCGCCTTTGCTCACCTGATCTCAGGAAAGGAAGTCGTGAAGCAAAGTTTGAATTCCCTGCACCCTGGGCCCTCAGGCTACTGCAAGCAATGCCCTCGATTAGCTGCGTATACTTTCCTGTGGCCATTTAGATGTTCCGTGACTCGGTTTCTTCATCTGCAAGTCTGCAAGCAGAAATCCTTACGATAGCTGACGTACACGTGTCTCTTACTCTGCATGTATCAGATTTTTCAGTGTCCCCAGGAATCTGCGTCTTTGAATAAGTGGGTTCATCTGAGCAAATGAGCTATTTCCTCAGAACGGGCCTGGAGGAAGAGATTGAAAGGTTGGCTGGAACATTTCTTGTTTCTTGCTTGCTGTGTGTCTTTGGCAAATGGCTCTGCCTCTCTGAGACTCAGCTTCTTTGCTGCAGAGTGGCGATAACGATGGTTCCAGCTTCCAAGGGATCTGAGAGACCACGATGAGGTGGCGCACGTGAGACGCCTGGCGTGGGGCCTGGCACGGTTGAAGGGCTCCGTCAGTGCTTGCTGTGATGGTTATGAAGTGGCTGTGCTGGCCCTGGCACCCGGCCCGGGTGGGCTCCCTGCCTGCTCACCCACCTCCCAGCCTCGCCTCTTCCGCAACCAGCTCACCTTCCCCTGGAATCTATTCCTCTCTGGCAACCGTATGATGGGGAGAAAATTGAAAAACTTAGTCAAACCAGTGTATTAGTTTTCCAGAGCCCCCCTCTTTCTCCCCGCCACAGAAACAGGAGCCCGAGATAACATCCTCCCAAATAGGTTTACTGAAGTCAACCCATTACAAGTGCAGACACGCTTGGAGATGACAGAAGCCCGTGAGTTCTTAATATCCTGCCGGGCACGCGGGAGGAATAAATGAGAGACAGAGGCGAGAGAGCTCTAACTGCAGATATTCCTCATGGTCCTGGGCTGCCCATCAGCCGCGTGGCAGGCAGGGTCTCTGGCCCTGGGTTCGGGAAAAATGGTCGCCACAGGGATGGAGTCAAATGCATCCTTTCAAAAATAGATCTGCTTAAAATTCATTAGCTTAGGCAATTCCACCAGAAGAGGCAATCAATTCCTTGGACTCCATAATCACGTTTCCCAAATGGGCTCTCTTCCTTAGTGTCGGTTGAGCTAATAAGAGCTGTGTGGGTCTGCTGGGGAGGGGCACGCAGCCTGGAAGGGGTGAGGAGGGCATGAGGCAAGGAGTCTGGCTGCGACCTTCTCCGGGGAGCTTGGACCCAGGGACTTGAGGATACATTTGTCTCTTGAGCCAGGCTGGGGGCCTGTTCACCTCTGCCAGGTGCCAGGCAGCGACCAAGAGGGCAGAAAAACAGAAATGGGATGAAGTATGGGGAGGCAGGGACAAGGGTCTCCGAGAGAGAGATCCCATCCTGCTCGTGGCTGTAAATCCTGCCAACTTGCTGGCGAGTCCCAAATTTACACCTGTGGACTGGTCCTCTCTCCTGAACTCCAGACCCCAAACTCCAGACCCCAACTCAGCATCCCCACTTGGGCGTCTCATGGGCATCAGAAAGCTGCTACATGCGGGATGGAGTCCGCCATCTTCCCCAGCAAACCTTCTACCCTGTGGCCAGCCCACCTCCGACTCTTCCAGCAGTGCGGGCCAAAGACATGGGGGTCCTTTTTGACTCCCTTCTGTCTCACACACCCCACATGCAATCCTGCGGGCCCACCTCCTACGACTAGCCAGAATCCCATTACATCTCACAGCCACCACTGGTAGACCTGAGGACAGCAGCTGTTCATACCTGTTCTCAATGCCTCTGCCCGTGCCCCTCCTCTTGCCCTACCTCAGCCCAGCAGCTGGAGGAATCCAAGTCCCCACAGAGACCAGAAAGCCCTGGGACCTCAAGCCCGGTCACTTCCTTGACCTCATCCCCTGTAACTCTGTCCTGCCTCACTCCACACCAGCCACACAGGCCTCCAGTTTGCTCTGCTGGTACCCTGGCCACACTCCTGCCATAGGGCCTTTGCATTTGCCAGCCCCTAACCCAGATGCTCTGCCACCAGATGGCCTATACCTTCCTGAAAGGTGCTTTGCTGGCCACCTCGTGATGGATCCCATTAGGACTAGCAGAAGCCCAACACTGGGAAGCCTAGAAGCTTCCAAGCTACGTGTTCCATGCTCTCTATTGATATAATTAACAAACGTTAATTCAGAGCAGGCTATGCTACACGCAGAACCAGGCTAGGCCCTCGGGGCTCCTCTGGGTTCTGCCTCTCCTGCACCTTATTTCCTCTATCCCCTCCTTCACTTTCTCTCCCTCCCCAGACCCTGAAAGGGCGCTTCCCAGACACCACCTCCACCCTCGGACACTCAGCACCCCCTCTTGGCCCTGGCATCAGCTTCTACCCATAAGCACACCCTTAAGTGCCCACTCCTGGCTCCCATGCCCCTCCACCCACTGCCTGCTGGTCTTGAAAGGAGGGAGGGGCAGAGGAGGAGAAGGTAGCTTTCTCGGTGTCCCCTTTGCCATGGCCATGCTGCCATGATCCAGGAAGAGGGGACCCTCCTGGGCCAAGGCACAGAGGTGGGCAGGGAGCAGTGCTGGGGACCAGAACACCCCGACTTTGAAGGCTGCCTCCACCAGCACCCACATTGTCGGCGAGCATGCCCCTGCTGTGCCCAGCCTGTGCTCAGGGTGGGGAGTGGGGGAGCTCAGGCTGTGGGAGATGAGGCTGGAGCGTGTGTGAGGGCCTGCTGGTGATGAACCTGATGTGCTTTACAGATCTGGGCATTATTCTGGAACCCCTGCTGGGAGGTACTGTGTCCCCTTCAACTCTGGGTCCCCAGGGAGGGCCTCACTCAGAGCTATAAAGATGTTCACCGGCCCAATCCTAGTACTTGCCACTTGCCAGGCACACATTCTGCCATGATTGCACAGATTTAAATGCCCCAGTCTTCCTAGGCACCCTCTGAAGGAGACGTTGTGATCATCCGCATTTTACAGGGGGGTGGGAATGAAGGCACAGAGAGGTTTAGTAACCTGGCGAGGGTCACGGAGCTAGTAAGTAGCAAAGCAAGGGTTCACACTGTGGGTGACGGTATCACAATGTCTGCAGAGTTGGCGAGTGAAAAACAGGCCACAACTGTCACCATGCACTTCTGAAAGGGTGAGGGTGACAGAGTCAGACTCAGAGCAATGCAGGACACAGGGATGGGCAGCTCTCTTCTTCCCAGCTTGCTCCTTGGTCTGATGATGGGTAAAACTGAGTCCCCTTCGTGTCCATGCTCATTCATTTGTTCATCTGCTCATTCATTCATTCATTCACTCATCAAATGCTAACTGAACATCCAAACCCTGGGGATTCGGGGACTTAACCCGGCTGCTGTCCTCATTGATGTTTCCATCAACTAGACAAGAAGACATATTGAGGCAGCTTCATAAGAAGCAGAGCAGAGTGGTGAGAGAGCAGTCCCCATAGGGCTCCTCAGGTGAGAAGGATGTGGGCAGGAAAACAAGGACATCTCCTTTTGTTCTGTCTGGGAGGCTCAACGCTAAACCGCCGGGAGCAGGGTGGGGTGGGGTGAGGAGTGGGTGGGTGGTGCTGAACTCAGATGGACATCCTGTGGCCCAGACTCTCCCTGCTCTGACCTTGCGTTCCCTCTTCTCATCTTTCTTGCCCACCTTTAATTTCTCTGGCTGCTCTGGGTGTCACTTGCTAAGCTGTCCTAAAGCCATTGTAGAATGAGACAGGGATAAATAACATAAATGCTGGCGGCAGTGACATGCAGGATAGCCCGCTCTGCCCTCAATTCCGTGGGCGTTTACCCAGAAGATAGCCAGAAAAACTTTGAGGATTTAATTGTTCTGAGACTTGATTTTTTTCTGTGATGGCCAGGAGTCTCAAACCAAATGCAAAAAAACTGAGTGGATGAGTGGCGGGGAGGAGATGTCCCTCAAATTGTGGAAAGAGAGTGTTTGGCCTGGAAGCCTGGCCCCCAAGCACACTGGCTTGCAAGTCACGCTAGCATCAAGATGAAAAGTGAATTTGTTCATCTTATCCATATTTTTTTACCCTTTGATCTAAAGCATCCCCCCTCCTTGCCACTCTCTCTGAATAAAAATAGCCAACTGACCCTGAGTTAGAAAACCAGGGCCCCTTCCCAGCCCTGCTGGCCTCTCCAGCTTACATCTGGAGAGCAGAGCAACTTCCAACGCTATTTCCCATTTCACAGCAGATTTGTCTAAAAGGTGAGGGTTCAGAGCTCTGATGGGCTTCAGAATGGAGGCCCTGCTCACCCCTCTGTGTGCACAGGAGAAGGAATTAGCTGGCCGTTGCTTTGGGGTGACGGGCCCCTGGGACAGCAACTGAGATACCATCCACAGCCCTGAAAAAAGCTCACTCTATTGAAAATCCCTACCCTGGACATTTTGCCATCAGGTGTGCCTCAAACGGATGACTTCATAGACAGAGCTGTAAATACAGCAAAAGATGGGCAAAAAATGGCCCAAATCGCCTATATCCCTGGTTTCATCTGATACAATGAACCCAGTCCCCTTTACACCTGACCTGGTTAGTTAAGTGTTAGGAGCAACTAGTGAGTGGATAAACACGACGTGGTCTAACCACACAGTGGAGTATTACTCGGCCTTGAAAAGTGATGAGTTCCGATCCATGCCACAATTTGGATGAACTCAGAAAACACGATGCTGAGTGAAATGAGATGGGCACAAAACGTCACAAATCGTATCATTCCATTTGTAGGAAATGTTCAGAAGAGGCAAATCGATACAGACAGAAAGCAGACAGGTGGCTGCCAGGGGCTAGGGGTTGGGAGAATGGGGAGTGACGGCCAGATGGGGTTTCTTCTGGGGGCGATGGCGATGTTTTGGAATAGAAAATGTTGTGAATGCACTAAATCCCACTGAATTGTCTTCTTTAAAATGGTTGAGTTCATGTTATGTGAATTTCACCTTAAAAAAAAAAAAGTGGGTGGAGCTGGCTCAGGGCCCTTTTTGCAGTTTGGCAACCGCTGGTTGCCATCCAGACTGTAGGGGAGCTCAGGGTCCCCCGGAGATGGTGGAAACAGCCTTGAAGGCCGCGGTCTTTGATCCATGCCTCCTGCTGCACCCATCCGAGCCAAGCGCTCTCTGTTCACTGGAAAGCCCAGAGCGTTCTCCTCTCAGGGGAGCTGTGGCTGCCGTGGCTGGGGCTGGGATCTTGCATGGGCCACGTAAGGTTTCCTTGCTTGGGAATCCATCTGGGCTTTGCCAGGTTCTGGGTTTGTTTTGCAAAGAGGAAATCCCCAATTTAGCCCAGCATCAAGGAACACTTTCCACATTTCCGGCAGCCGCGGCGAAGGACCAACTTGTTAGTTGCGTTTCGGGCGCCGGCTCTAAGAGCTGGCATTTGCAGCACTACCTGTGCGCTCCGAGCTGGGCAAGGATTAGCTCGTGCAGTTCCCACCGGCTCCCAGGGGGCACGGACTAGTGTTTTTTTATGGAGGTGGAGCTCATATAATACAAAGTCAACTACGTTAAAGTGAGCAGTGCAGTGACGTTTAGCGCATTTGAGATGTGGCGTGACCATAGCTCTAAGTCTAGAAACATTGTCATCAACCCGGTAGAAAACCCCATACTCAAGCTGTCACTCCCATCCCCCCAGCCCCCATTCCCAGCCCTGGAAACCACTGATCTGCTTCTGTTTCTAAGGATTTGCCTCTTCCTGACATTTGCTATGTTTCTGAGGATTTGCCTTTTCCTGACATTTGTCTGATACGTGGCTTCTCATGCTGAGCATTGTGTTTTCAGGGTCTGCCCACACTGTACCATGCTGGAGCACATCACTCCTTTTCACAGCTCAGCAGTATTCCTCCCTGTGGACAGACCATGCTGCGTTTGTCCACTCACCAGCGGACGGGCATTTTGCTGTTTCTATCTCTGGGCTCTTGTGCTGTTGAGGACATATGTGGACAAATCTTAGTTTGGGGACTTCTTTTACCTCCCCCATTCCATAGAAGGCCTGGAGACCGGGGCATGTGTCCTGCCCGGGTGGGATGGGAACCTCTGCCTGTAGGGTCACGGTGGAGAGAGGGACTCAGGGACCCCCAGTCATGACCTGGAGAGCTTGGCTGGCTCCGAATGCCCCTTGTCAAGCATCATATTTTCCCTGGTCTCAGCCTTTTGCTCCAAATTCCTTGTTTTTAATCTGTGGTCCTTGTTCCCAGCGGAAATACCACGTATGGCTTAGAACATTATGAAATGCAAGAGTGGAACGTTGGTAGAGGCTCCCAACCCCTTCTTGAGTCTCTGGGGACCTCATGTACGTGGGTGAAGCCAGCGGGCAGGACATCAAACCCATACTGTGCTTAGCGGGTGCCAGACCCTGTCTGGGCGGCTTAAGCAGATGAGCTCATCCAATCCCCCTGGCCGGCCTGGCCCTCGGGTGGGGAGCTGTGTGCACAAGAGATAAGAAGGGTTCCCAGGGAAGCAGATGGGGAGGGGGAACCAAGGAAGGGGTCCCACCAGGGAGTTGAGCTTTCTTATCCCCAAACCATGGTGATGGGGGCTGGGGTGGAGGGGGGATGTGCATACATTCCAGATGGCAGTCCTTGGAGGAAGTGTCACTGGGGTTGCCTGTTGGAAGCAAAACACCCCAAAGGGAGCAAGTAGGGGGAGGACCTGGAGAAGGTAGCACACAACTTGAGGGGCCGGGATGGAGGGTTTTTACAGCTGCCCTCATTCGCTAGTTGGTGAGAATGAAGTACAGACAATCCCACATTGCCAAGGCACCCAGCTGCGGTGGGGCCCGGTGGCGCAGCTGGGATGGCAGTGGACAGGGTTTGCTGGAGCCAGGGGCTCTGAGGGTAGCTCCTAATCCCAAACGCGCTGGTTTGCAAGATGACCTGCGTCTTTATAAAGCAGTGTGACGTGAAAAGGAATAAAGTCCTGATATATGTGACAACATGGATGAACCTTGATACTTTTCCATGTCAAGTGAAATAAACCAGATGCAAAAGAACAAATGTTGGATGATCTCATTGATGTGAAATGATGGGAGCAAGAAATCCATAGAGTCAGAAACTAGAATACAGCTCACCAGGGGCCGGGGAGGGGGCAGAGAATGGGAAGTTAATGCTGACAATTTCTATTTGAGATGATGGAAAACGTTTGGTAATGGATGGGGAACGTAATTAACAGCACTGGATTGAATATTTGAATGTGGTTAAAAGGGAGAAAGTTTAGGTTGTATACGTGTTACTAGAATACAGTTTCAACCAAACCATAGGACTGTACAACACAAACTGGGAACACCAAGGTCATAGTTGATAGTACAATTATAACACTACTCCTTCATAATTGTTAACTAAGTTACCACAGTGATACAAGATGTTGATAATGCAAAGTGAGTATTTTCTGCATGATTTTTCTGTAAACCTATAACTTCTCTCATTACAAAGAAATCATATTAAACAAAAAGAGTGATGTGAGCTGCCCAGTGACCCATCGGTATGACAAGGAGACCCAGGTTGGCTTCCTGGGACCACATCACTGCCAGAGACTACCCTCCCTGCTGCTGGGTCTGCTTTCCCACCATCTGGCACTGACAGCTGAGTCTCCCATGCCACAAAAGTGCCCTGAGCCCCATTCCTCAGGCTTTCACCTGAGCACATGACTGACTGGACACCACCGAAAAGCAAGATGGCGGCTGTTTAGCATGCATGCACTTGTGGCTCAGTGCCTCAGAAGTGCCACATTTCACAACCTCCCTCTGCATGAGCCTTAGCATCATGTGCTCCCAGAAGACACATCTTGGGGTCGTGCCCCCCAGCCTCCTGGTACCAGGCACGAGGGCTCAGCTACCCAGCATGGCAATTTCTCTCTTCCCTTGAGCTGTGGAAAGTCAAGCTGTGGGAGCATGCAGAAAAGTTTTGCAGTCTGGTGGCCTAAATTGTTGTTGTTTTTTTGAAAAATAGCTTTATTAAGATATAATAATAATAATCGGCGTATCATAAAACCACGCATTTAAAAGGTGCGATTCAGTAGAGTATGGTATAGTCACAAAGTTGTGTAACCATTACCGTGATCTCATCTTAGAACATTTCCGTCACCCCAGACAGAAGCCTAGTGCCCTCTTATTTTTTTTCTCGTGTCTCCATTGCCTAGCCTCCTCCCGCCACTGTGAATATATACGATGGACCTTTATGGGGCCCTTATCCACTGCCAGACCTGACCCCAGTGCTTTCTGACCCCACCAGCATCTAACCGCCGCACTATTGCGGCGGCCCCACTTTATAGCCGAGGAAGCCGAGGCAGAAAGTAGCTGAGTCACTTGCTATAGAGGGTTGGACGGTGTCCCCCAAATGTTGGGTCCACATCTGAACCCTCAGAATCTGTGAACATGACCTTGTTTGGAAAATGGGTCTTTGCAGATGGGAACTCATCCTGGATTGATGGGTGGGTCTCAGTCCAATGACAAGTGTCCTTATAAGAGACACATACTGGGGAGACTCTGAGGCAAAGACCACGTGGCAGTGCAGGCACAGGGGGTGGGAACAGTGGCCACAAGACAAGGAATGCCCAGAGCCACTGAGAGCTGGACGAGGCAAGGTGGAGTCTCTGGGGGCAGCAGGGCCCTGCTGACACCTTAATTTCAGACTTGGGGCCTCCAGAGATGTGAGATTCCGATTCTGTGTTTAAACGGCCAAGGTTATGGTTAATCTGTTACAGCAGCCCCGGAAACCAATGAGTGGGCCCAAGGTTACATGTTTAGCAACTGGGAGAATCCAATGTAAACCTGGGCAGAGTCCAGAGCAGGAACTCGTGGTCACCCTGTATGGGGGCTGAGGCTCTGTGCCTGCTAGTTTGTAAGCCTGGGAGCACTGAGACCCCATCGGTGAGAGTCAGGCCATGGGACTCGATGGTGGTCCCAAGTAGGAAACCCAAGGCCCCATCCATATGTGCACGTGTTTGTCCATTCATTCATTCATTCATTCATTCAGCATCCTTTAGATTTGAAGACACCATGGTGGCTATGGGTCATGGACCACACTTGCCCTTCAGGCTGGTCTTTGGCCGGACAGTGGACCCTAGGGACATACTATCAGCCTACATGCCCTTGAGAGTCCCCTCCGGCTGGCTCCCTGAAACCACGGGGCCTTTCAGGTTTTTCTTTGGCTAACATCTTAAGAATTAAGGGAAAATCCAGTTGTTCCACAATGTTACTGTTGACTGCCTTGATTGAATTCTTCCCCTCTCTCTGTCCCAGAAAGGCTTTAGAGTGGCTCACCAAGCAACATCCCCCACAGTAAGTTAAGTTAGAAGGAGGTGAGGATGTGGAGAAAAGGGAAACTGAGGACAGGGGTAAGAACATGGATTGAGAGGCCAGCGTGGAGTGTGTGGACCCATCATGGGCAGGTTGCAGTGGGGCACTGAGCTTCCCAGCAGTCAGAGGGAAGAGGGGATCATGGGCAGAGTGAGATACAAGCAGAATGGGGACTTGGGGGTCTGGGTCTCGGAGCAGACCTCGAAGCAGGACGACAGAGTACAGTCAAAGCAGTGTTTGGCAGGAACAACTTGAGAAGGAACAGGATGCCCCAAGCCTGGGCTCCCACCCCCACCCTGAATCTGACTGGCTGAATCTGGCCTCAAGGAACGTGTTGATGCTGTTTGCATTTTTTCCTTTGGGAAAACTCTCCCTGTCTCCCATGAGCTTCTGGTGGGTAGATTGCCCACAGGAATAAGGAGGAACAGCTGGAGTCCCTTTTGGGAATGGCTATGGGCAGGCATGCTTGGGGATGGTGAGCTCCCGGGTTGCATAAGTGGGCAAGGGCTGCCCCACCTCCCCTGGTTCCAACTATGCCTGATGCCTTCCCTAAACCCTAACAAAACTCTTAGGAGGTTCTGTCACAGGAGATCCTGGGGCTCAGACAAACCTCTTATAGAGGGGACATGGGGGACACTCATGCCACCACTAAGGCCGTTTGTGACTTTGGTGCTTTGGTGGTCTTTGGGCTGAGGTGGTGTCCCAGCCTTTCTCCCTGACTTGGGGTCCAACTTTCTTAGGTGACCCCACTCCATGGCTTCCCCCACAGTCCCTTCAGGCAAG
Source organism: Myrmecophaga tridactyla (assembly GCA_004026745.1). Taxonomy (NCBI): domain Eukaryota; kingdom Metazoa; phylum Chordata; class Mammalia; order Pilosa; family Myrmecophagidae; genus Myrmecophaga; species Myrmecophaga tridactyla. The sequence continues at coordinate 18,335 of PVIY010023349.1, read as the reverse complement.
CAACCCCTGCCCAGGGCCCCCTGTCAGGGGAGGGGGCTAGTGACCCTCAGAGCTTACAGTCCACTGGGCAGGGGTCAACAGGGAGCACCGGCGCCCCCTTCCCGCCCCCGAGTCAGGCCAGTGGAGGTCATCTGTACAGAGATAAGATCTCTTTCGTCAAAAATGTTCTGTTTGCTCACCAGGACCCCGAGGAGGAGGTCATCTAGATACTTCTGAAGCAGACGTTTCTTTTTTTTACATTATCCTTGGTCCTCACCCAGGGGCGGGTTTCTCGACCTTGTTTCTGTTGATAACTCAGGGTGGTGGGGGCTTCCCAGCAGTGTCCTGTGAACTCACCCGCCCAGAACCGGTTGTGACAACCCAAAATGATTGTCGGCATGGCCCAAGGCCCCCTGGGGGGCCAGGGGTAACAGGGCATCCCTGGTGGAGGACCACTGCCCCAGGAACTTCTGCTTCCATGTTCTGAGATGGGAAGACTCTGTAGTAAACAGAGAGGAAAGAAGTTCATTCTTGACTTTTGAATTTCACAGAGGTGCAGGAACTGAGTGTCAGGCCAGCTAAGCCCTGGCATTGGGGGGCTTGAAGCTATCTGCCAAGGGCTGGATGTACTCCCGCCTCACACCTCACAGCTGCCTGCTCTGTCAGCCCCCACAGACCATCCAGCTCAGGGTGCAGGAACAGGGTCTGGGGTAGTGGGGAAGACTACTGAATCGTTTGCATGTGACTTGCTTGCAATGCCCCACAGGGTCTCCAAAAGCCTGTGTGGCAGGGAGACCAAGTTATCCTCCTCGCAAGCCTGAGTCTGTGGATCGAAATTTGTGCCTTTACCCTGGGGCTCCCAGTTCTCCACCGCCGAGTGTGACCACGGTATTTTCATCCTGGAAATATTGGCAGGATGGGAGTTGCCCCACCTACACGGACCATACACTAATTTCCACCAAGTGGCCGTGGGAAGCCTCGCTTGGAGCCCCCCCCCCCGAGTGCCCCGTGTGCTCCAAGACCAGCCTGGTCCTGGCAGCCACTGGCCAGGGCAAGGAAGGAGCAGAGCTTGCTCTTTCAGGCCCCTTCTTCCTGGTCGCACCTGAGAAAGGCCATCTGTCTGTCTGCTGGGGCTCAGCAAGGAGGGCAGGGCATTGTCTACTTTGCAGGCTAACAGCCTGGGCTCAGGGAGGGCAGGCTGAGGCTGTGGGGACACTAGAACTCAGGTCCAGCTCTCCTGATGCAGCCCAGCCCTGTGCCTGCTCCGGCTCTGGCCCTAGCTTGGGCATCCTGTTCCTTATTTCTGAATTGATTTTTCTCAGCATCACCATTGCACGGAGAGAGCAGGGAACCCCGCTTAGGGCAGAGCTGGGGAGGAACATGGGAATGGGCTGCTGAGGCTGGGGAAAGGTGGACAGCAGCCCCATGAAGGCCATGGGGAGCTGACTTCTCGGGCAGGCATTTGGTGAAGGCTGGTGGTCCCGCTCCCTGGCAGGGTGACTTTGAAGGGGGGGGGTCGGTGGGGAGCTTATTACCCCCTGTAGTGGTAGACTTCAGTCTAGGCTCCCCCATTGACAACACCTGTGTGTCCTTGAGCAAGTTCCTTAAACTCTCTGAGCCTTTTCCTCATTGGAGAAATGGGAACATTCTACAACTTAGTGTGGTTGTAAGATGAAAGGAGATAATGAAAGTTAAGTACTGAGCACCATGTCTGGCGCCAGTAGGAGGACAATAAATGTTTGCAGGTGGAGGGGAGCAGCACAACGGTCAGACATCAAGGGTGTGCGCTGTTGCTGAGTTGACCAGAAGGCCAAAGGGAATATGCGTGGGCTGTCAAGATAAGAAGAGCAAGCAAACCCCACCAGGGAGAGGGAACATGGGGCTGTGCTTGGGGACAAGGGTCAGGAATGGAAACTCTGAAGCCCAGTGGATAGCAAAGGGCTAGCCTTGCAACTCTTGTCCATTTGCCAACCCCCCCACCCCCAGGACCCTCTTTCGGTGCCATCTTGTGGGTATTGAACCACCTGTGCAGTTCCAAGGGACAGAGGGCACCAAGCACGTATCTTACGTAGAGCCCAGGTTTGCCAGAGCCAGAGGGTGGGCAGTGCCAACTGGAGGGCAGGGTTAGGCCTGATTCTGCAGAATTACTCTGGAGCAAGGCCTCCAGCTGGAGACCAGAACATCCAGAAGCTGCAGGAGACATGAAGGGTCTGCCCTGGTGGCTGGTATGGATGGATTTCAGAAGTCCAGGCCTCCACCCAGTGGGTACCCACATGGGGGGTCAAGTCTGTTTAAAGGAGCCAGGACAGGGTCCTTGGGGCATCGGAGGCACCTGCCAGCTTTCCAGCAAGCTCTAGCACTCAGGTACTCACAGAAGTTGCTGGTTCCTTCCCTGGAAGAGGTAAGGAGGAGATTTCAAAAGATTATTTGCAGACAAGATTGAGGCATAGCTAAACTGGCTTTCCAGGATTCCCAGGGGTGCTGAGAGAATAGACAGAGAGAGGGTGGAATGTGATTGTCAATGGCAGCTCTGTGCCACTGTGCAGTCATCTAACCCACTGACCCTTTTCCCTCTTACACAAAATGGGGGCCAAGAGAGGGATGGGCTTGGCACGTGTGTGTGTGTCCAGCAAAAATTCGACCCCTTTCTCCTTCCACGAAGCCCGCCTACTGTGGGATAACTGATGGGCTATGGAACTCAGTTAGCAGTAAATTGCTAAATACAAAAGTAGATAATTTGATGCCTTAGAAATGCTTGAAGAAAAATAAAGCAGGAAAAGGGACAGGAGCACAAGGAAGGTGGCCACGGAAGACCTCATGGGAAATATAAATTCAGCTAAGACCCGAAGGAGGAGAAGGCGTGAGGCTGGCAAGGAGTAGAGGGAGCAGCTGCTCATAAGGCCCAAGGCAGGAGCTGCCCCATATCTGAGGAGCAAGAGTGAGGGGAGTGTGGGGGCAGAAGAGGATGGCTATGTAACAGTGGGGTGCAGGAAGGTGCCAGGCCTTCTGAGGCCACGGGGGCCTGAGGCTGGCAGAGACAGGAGGTGGTCTGGCCGATACTGGCTTGCTCTGGGGGAAGCAGGAGCTCAGCCTGGAGCTGTCTGCATGATCCAAGCCAGAGAAGATGGAGACTCAGGCCGGGCCGGTGGCAGTGGGGAAGTGGTTGGGAGCCAGCCAAACCCACGGGATGATAAAACCCACAGGACTTGCCATTAGATTGAATATGGGATGTGAGGGTAGGTGCCCGAGGTTTTTGGTCTGAGTGACGCTCGTGAAGGCAGCCAGGGGGTGGCGGAAACACAGCAGTTCCACTGACCTGGTCAATAGCGGCTCTCATGGCCCGAATTCACGTTTTCCCTGGAAGGGAATGGTCAGGCTGGGGAGAGGGGAGAAAGCCCAGAGTCCACAGTGAGGGAGGACAGGGTCCAGAGCCCAGGAGCCCAGGCTTCTGGAAGGCCCAACCTTCTGGAACCAGTAAAGACATGGGAGAAAACATCTGGAAACCATATACCCAAAAAAGGCTTAATATCCAGAATATATAAAGAGGTCCTACCACTCAGCAAAAAAAAAAAAGACAAACAACCCAATTTAAAAATGGTCCAAAGACTTGAGTAGATGTTTCTGCAAAGGTCAAAATGGTCAAGAGCACATGAAAAAGATGCTCAACGTCATTAGCCATCAGGGAAATGCAAATCCAAACCACAATGTGGTACCATTTCATACCCACTAGAATGGCTACTCTTTTAAAAAACAGAAAACTGCAAGTGTTGGAGAGGATGTGGAGAAATAGGCACACTCATTGCTGGTGGGAATGCAAAATGGCGCTACCCCTGTGGAAGACAGTTTGCAGTTCCTCAAAAAGTAAAGTACAAAATCTCCATATGACCCAGCAATCCCACTTCTAGGTGTATACCCCTAAAAAATTGCAAGCAGGGCCTTGAATAGACATTTACCCATCAACATTCATAGTGGCATTATTCACAATTGCCAAAAGATGAAAGCAACCCAGGGGTCCATCCATCAATGAACGGATAAACAAAATGTGGCATATGCACATACATGGAATATTGTCTAGCCGCTAAAAGGAATGAAGTCCTGGTACACGGAACAACACGTATGAACCTTGAAGACGTTGTGTTGCATGACATAAGCCAGGCAGAAATGGACAAATACTGTATGATCTCATTGTTACGGAATAGTTAGAGCAAGCAAATTCATAGAGTCTGTAAGCTAGAATACAGGCTACCTGGGGCTGGGGTGGGGGAGGGAGTGGGGAGTTAATGCTTACATTGTAGAGAGTTTCTAATTGGGGTGATGGAAAGGCTTTGCTAATGGATGGTGGTGATGGAAACACAACAGTGCGAACGTAATTAACACCACTGAATTCTCGACTTGAATGTGGTTAATAAGGGGAAGTTTAGGTTGTATATCTGTTCCTAGAATAAAAATCTTTAAAAAGGCAGCAGGACTGTACAACACAAAAGGGAAACAATGCAAACAATCGACTGTAATTAATAGCATAATTATAATAGTATTCTTTCAAAATGTGTCACACTAATTCAAAGTGTTGATAATGAGTAAATGGGAACTCGATGTTTTCTGCACGATATTTCTGTAAACCTCCAACTTCTCTAATAAGTTAAAAAAAAAGAAAGATGCGGGGCACGGCGCATGAGATGTTGGCTGATGGAACTCGGGGCAGGTTCCTCTCCCTCCATAAAGACACGTGTGGGTGGTAAATCAATAAATATTCATGAAGTCATTTGGCGATTTTTATCTCCCCTTTATATTTGTCTCTGTTTTCTAAGTTTTCTAAAACACACATATTACTCACATCAGCCCAGAACAGCGATTCCACAATGACCTTCTTTTTTCCTTCAGGCTTACAAAAAGAGCGTCGACTTTTGAGAAACCATTCAAAGGAGTTAATCTGAAATATGAGAAAACCATTAGGTGCCGTTAGACCCATGACAGAACTGCTTCTACTAATCAACAGTAAAATTTTAAATCCTAAATGGCCTAATGTAAAAACCTCTCAGCCAACGGTGGGACAAACCACCCAAGAAAGTGTTAGGTGGCCTTTGATAATTTGATCCTTTTCAATTTATACAAAAGTCAGGGAAGAACTTGCGTATGTGAAGCAGCAAGAAACAAGAAACAAGATTGCAGAAAAAGCATGATGACGAGCACGTAAAACAAAACCAGAAGAAAGTGGACAGAAAAAAGACTGGAAGGAAAGACAGCTGATGGGACTGTCAGTGCTTTCTGCAGAGGGATTTCTTTCTTCATTTTCACTTTTTCCTAATTTCTTTTAAAGAGCATGTATCACTTTCAGAAAGATAACTCCAGTTACCTTCGTTTTTAAGATGCGAACCCATTCTTCAAAGCCCACTTTCAAGGCGGGCTTCCCTGCGGGACGCCCACCCAGGAAGCGGGTGCCCAGGAAGGCGGGGAGTTTCCAGCACCCCAGAAGCTGCTTCCGCGGGTTCTGCATGTGCCACATGTATCCGGCGTCCGCGGTTCCTGTCCTCAGGGAGCTTAGGGTCCCAGGGGCCACCAGTGCGACGCCGGGAACGCGGCCTTCCTCCGGACCTCCTCCGTGGGCCAAGGGTTCACTCAGCACGAGCTTAGGGTGATCTTGGTGGAAGACGATGGGCAGCGAGTGTCCTGGGACAGGGCCCAGGGCCTGACCTCACCTGGGCCACCTGGCTCCGTGAGGCCTGGGGTCAGTTCCCAGCCGAGGCCTCTGGGTGGCTCCATCTGCCCTAGGCTGGGAAGCTGTCTCTGCCGGGCCACCTGGCCCTCCTGGCTGCTCCTGGGAACGTCCTTGTCCCAAGCTGGCCACTGAGGGTCTGGAGCAATGGGGCTGGAAGTGGGACCCATGCTCCCTCTCCTGGCCACTTCCCCTCCTCTGACTCACAGTGGCCACAGGTGGGGCAGATAAAGACCCCTCTGTACCCCAAAGCTGTGCACGTTGGTAACTGAGAACTATGCTGGGAACAGCTCACACTTGTGCGGAGAGAGTTGGAGAACTGGGACACGTGTCACCAGGGCAGACAGGGAAAGTTGGGGGACATCCTGCAGACGAGAGTGGGAAGGCTGCACGTGGAGGGGGCTGGGGGTGGGTTCCTGACTGCCCCCCCCCTTCCTCCCACACATCTAGGTGCCGCAGGACACAGGCCAGGGCGCCCTTCCCGCGCACCCCTCCCGCCGGGGTGGCCAGGCCTGGGCGACGTGACGCCAAGGGGGCCGCTTGGCTGGGCTCCCGCGGCGGGAGGGGCTGTTTTATTGACCAGGCCCCGTAGTCTGGATTTCGTCTAAGGCAGCTGTCTCTGTAGCTCCCTGGAGGGGTGAGAACACCCAGCCACCTGGCTGGGCTTGCTGGGAACGGATGTCAGGGGCAGTCACTGGAAAGCCTCCGTGGGGGCTGGGGGGGCCGTGGGGGCCCGGCGGAGGGCCCTGGGGCACCTTCCTGCTCCTGAAAAGGACTAAACTCTGTAATCAGTAGGACAAAGGCCTCCAAGGTCCCTGCACCCTCCTGGGCCCCCGGGTCACTGTCTCATCTGCCGGGCTTGCCGTGGAAACAGTTCATGGGGTGAGGTGGGGGCACTGGCCCTGGGCGCTCCCCGCCTCCCCACCCCCTGCCCCAACGGTGTCCATGGGGCCCCAAGGAGCCACCCCTTTGTCCTCCACTCAGCCTGGCCTCTGTCACCACCAAGGCCGACCTGGGAATGAGGGGCCAGCCGAAGGAAATCATCCAATTTACTGTCATCTTAATGCCTCCGCAATGAGGTGTGAAATTCTGTTTCCCAAAATTTGTTATCAGACGTGTTCCCATCCCCCCCGCCTCCCACCCGAGCGGCATGATTGCTGTGACATGAGTTATGACATGCTGGCAACTCCATGGCTGGGAGAGCTGGCCCGGGAGGGATTTATCACTCCGGAGAGAGCCTTCCACAGGCTTCATTAGGCTGAAAACGGTCACGAGTATCTGCCCTCACCTGTTTTCATTAATAACGGCTCCCTCTTATCTTTTTGCCGCACGTACCATTCTTTAAAGAAATACATAGATTCCAGGGAGAGGAACAGGGGGACCATCAGGGGAGCGCAATGCCCCCTCCCCTGGCCCCTCGTGCCCCTCGTGCCCCTCCTCTTCCCCGCCTCCTCCTTCCCCTCCCTGGCCCTCTCTTCTTCCTCTTCCCTCCTCCTCTTCCTCCCCTTTTTCCTCGCCCGCCGGCAGGGGGCGCAGCAGGCGCACTCAGAGCTGGGTGGTGGCCACCGCTGGGCAGTTGTCTTGTCCTTCAATGGGAAGCTGAGGCCAAGGCAGGGGCTGGCCTGACATGCAGGGAGAGGGAGTGGGGCCTCCCGAAATCTTCCAGCCCCTCACCCATGCCTGGGCACGAGCCAAACGCAGGCCTAAGAGCAGAGCAGGAGGAGCGAGTGCCTGCTGGGGGTGGGGGTGGAAGGGTAGGCCACGCCCCAGCGCCTCATTCTGGGCTTCTGCCCCCTTCTCCAGATCCCTGGCCCCTGACCCATTCCCATCAGCCTTGCCTCTTGCCCAGCCCTGTGGCAAAGAGCAAAGAGGCCCCTTTGCTCTCTCCGCTGTCCCTACTCTGTCCCTCCCCCATGGCCACAGGAACGACAGCACAAGGTTTTTCAAGCTCTGACCTTGTCTTTCCCTGTCTCAGAAACTGCCCAAGCCCCTTTCCCCCTACGCCCCCCGACATGGCCAGTGGCCTGGCATGCAGGACCCCAGACTGGGCAGCCCCTGCGACCTTCAGCTCAGGGACAGCTGCTCCCCTCACTCTACTGGGTCTCTGACAGGCCTCCCGAAATAGCCGGGCACGCCGGCACCCTGGCCGTCCCTGGCTCGGTCTTTCTGCTGCTGGGAAGGCCGCCCCTCCCCTCATCTGGCAAACTTCCTTGTGCCTTCAAGGCATGTCCCCAAGGTCACCGCCCTGGAAAGTCTTCCAGAGGCTTCAGGGCCTGGCAGGAGGTCTCAGAGTAGACCCCAGGCCAACCTAGCCCTGGGCGCCCCATGCAGCACCGGACAGCACTGTGCCGGTGCCCTGTCAGACAAGCCTTCTGTCCACCACCCCTGGCCCTGCTGCCCACTATTGCCCTCTCTCTCACTGGGCCTGGGCGGCAGGGCTTAACGTCATCCTCATCTCACAGGGCCAGACCCCAGGGCTCCAAGAAGGGTGAGAGGCAGGCCCTGGGCCCCGCAGCCAGCCCATGTGCCTGCCTGCTCCCTCCGCCATAACACTACCTGCCTTGGCCAAATCCCGGCTTCCCCTTCTTGCATGCCTCCAGCATTGGGGAGCTCACTCCCCCACCACTGAGCTGAAATCTTGCTCCCAGGACGCTGGGGCTCAGTTCAGCCACGCCATGGCCCGGGGGAGAAGTCTCAGAGATTTGGCGATTGTTTTTGTGGGCGCTGGGGTGCTGCTGGGCTGTGTGAACACGCGAGGGGTCCCCTTCCTCAGAGGCCAGGGTGGAAAGAGTGGGCCTGGCACTCTCTGTGCTGCCTCCTGGCCAGGCCGCCTCGAGCAGAGGCCTGTGCTTGATGAGCCATGGGGCTGAGGAAAGGCTTTTGAGGGGACTTGTGGGTTTGGCTGCAGCACTGAGGGAGGAAGGGGTGAGCTGCTGACAATGTTAGACAGGGTAGCCCGAAGGCGGTCAGTGATAAGATCAAAACAGCTTTTGGGTTTTGTTATCACTACCTCCATTGCACAGAGAGGGAAACTGAGGCTGGGGCTGGGGGTGCAGCCATGGGCCCGGAGCCCTTCTGGAAAGAGCACGGTATATCCGGCACAGGCCTGCCCTATCTGCACCCCCACTCCCCGCCCCAAGCCTGCGGGGCTCCCTGGTGACCGGTTCCTTCCTGGGGCCCCTGCCTCTCGGCCACAGGACACCATGAAGGGCCGCAGCCCCCCGGGACCGCCCCGCCAGCCCTCTGGGCCTTCGCTGGGCAGTCACGGCCTCCAGACTTGCTAATTAGTCAGTGACTACCCACCCCGAGAACTGTGCCTGCCCTGATGACATGGCCGGCTCACCCGTGCTCCGCTTTGCCTCTTCCCTAGCAGCGCTCAAAAAAAAAAAAAAAGATCCAGGAGCCTCCCTTCTCTCAGAGAAGGTCCCCTGCAGATGTGGGTGCCGAACCAGGGCCAGGGAACATGTGAATAAATGCCACGCTTCGTGTTTGCCAACCCTCCCTGCCAGCTTCCGTCGTGACAAGCCAAGGGGGCTGGGGTGGGTGGGGGGAGGCTGGCAGATGTGGGAAACTCGAGACCCTGCTTCCTATCACAGGCGGAACTAAGCGTGGAGAAGTCGGGGAGCACCGTGACAATCGGGGGCTCCGGAAAGCCCATGGGCCGACCCTTGGGCCCATCGTCGCTTGGCCTCCGCCAAGCAGGTGGCCTGGCCCCCAGGTCTGCCCAGCAGGGAGGCTGTCCCACCCCTGAGCCAGGCTCCATTACCCGAAAGGTCAGTGGACACATTCCTAATTATTGAAATAACAACAATTAGCCTGGGTGGTGATGACCCCAGGTCCTTAGGTTCTGCTCCCCTGGCTCTCCCTCCAGCCCTCGCCCCCTCCCCCATGGCCTTGTTTGGGGGAGGAGTGGATGTTTTCAGGGTTGGAGGTCCCCAAGTGCTCTCACGGAGAATGGCCACCTCCTCTGGCTCCTGCAAAGCCAACCCTGCCCCAGGAGGCATGGCCACCCCCATCTTTCGGGGTGGGGGTGATCTTTCTGACATTTGTTGAGTGCCTACTGTTTGCCTCTGTGAGGCAGTCTGCAGCTTGCTGAGGGGTCGTCCCCCACAGACTCCCCCGAGGAGAGTCTTGGGTGAAGGAGGCACTGCTTGTCCCCCTCCAACACCTCCCCATACCATGTGCATCACCGGGGCAGGAGGGTTGTGGGGAGCAGGAGTGGGGTGCGGGGAGGAGGAGCGGTCTCTGTTCTAGGAGGCCTGAGTTCTGGGGGGCAGGCGGGAGGAGGAAGGCCTGAGGAGGAAGGCCAGGAGACGTCTGCTTTCCTGGTAACCTGCTCTCTATGCTCTGCTGGGGCCAGGTCTGGGGCTGTGGGTACAGGCCACACTCAGCAAGGAGCCGGCAGGGGTGAGGAGGGCCCCCTGAGGCGGTGAGAGGGGCAGAGAAAACACACACCCATCCCTCAGCCCTGACCGGGAAGCAGAGCCGGGGGCAGAGGGGCCAGAGAGGAGGAGACATGAGGGAAGGCAGAGCGAGGGCGTGCAGGCCAAGCAGGGGTCGTGGTGGGAAGCAGGAACTAAGGAAGGGCCTTGGCGTTTGTCGCTGGGGGTGACGGGCACAGGCACCCCACTGCCCCACAGGCCCTGCACACAGGAGAAAGACGAGCCTCTGGGAGGTGGAGCTGAGATGGGGCTGACGTGGCTGTCGATTTCCTGCCTCAGTTTCCCCAGCGTGGCAATCTCCGGAGCCCGTGGGCGGCCCCGGTTGGGAAGGGCCCTGGCTGGGAGGAAACCCTCTGCTGAGGGTTTCTCCCTGCAACCTCCAAGTGGTGTTTTAATTAGGCAAGTTCTCAAAGCATTGTTTACTGCTCCTCACACAAGGAGGGTTTATTAAAAGCCCGGCAGAGTTAAAAATACAGCGGCAGGGGTGTGCAGGCGGGGGGCCGCCGAACCAGGCTCCCCGACCGTGTGGCAGGCAAGCAACCGTGGGGAGGACGTGGTGGTTCCTCCCAGGGGATTCCCTGCCCACGTCATGTCCCTCGCCCAGCTGGAAGGGCCCGCACAACTGCATGGAGAAGGACAGGGCAGCCACATGCAGCTGCGCCAGCCTGCCCGGCTACACCCGAGCTGAGCCCGGGCAGCGCTGGCTGCTGAGAGGTACAGCCCGGACCCGCCCACCCTTTGGGAACTCCCAGGTGATGGAAGAGGGTGGGGGGGTAGACAACCAGCCAGCCACCCGCCCGGTGGAGCGCTTTGAGGGTCAGGTCAAGCTATGAGGTTGGGGCAGCCGTCCTGGCTGCAGATGTCCAGGAAGCCCTCCAGGAGGAGGTGGCCTGGGCTAGCCTGCACGGGTACAGATGGGGGAGCATTTCATATGAAGCTGCAACACACACAAAGGAGGCAGGAAGCAGCAGAGGCATCCTGGGTGGCGTCCTGCTCACTGAGAAGTAGGCTGGGCCTCGGAGACCAGATCAGGCATTGGCCTTCGTGCTCCAGGCAGTAGGGAGTTTGTGAAGGTGTCGGAGGTGGTGCCTTAGCAAGGAAGCCTCAGTGCTAGCCCCAAGCTTGTTCCCTTCTGACTTGGCTGGCCTATGTCTCCCAGAAGGTTCCAGAGTCAACAGGGTCCTCAGACAGGGGAACCGCAGAGCTCAATTGCCTTCCTAGGAAGGCCTGTAAGGGAGGGCTGCACTAGAAGACGGATGCATGGCTTTTAGAAACTGAGCTGTCACCATCCTCAGGAGACAAGCATGAGTGTCTCTGCCGGCCAGCCCAGCTTAGCTATGCCTTGTGGATGTGGCACCATGTTGTGGGCCTGAGTTTGCCATCTATAAACTAAGGGAAAGAGGGGACATCCTGCAGTGCCATGTGTGCATTCACATATTCATTCAACAAACTCTGGGCTCTTAGCACATGGCAGGCACATGGCGAAGTGTGAGCCTGGCCCTGCGTCTCCCCCCCAGCCTATGCCCACCCCTCACCGGATGAGGCGGCTCATTGGCATCCAAGGTGAAGCGTGACAAATGCTGGGTTCTGAGGAGCAAATAAAATCAGCAGGAAACCACTTTGGAAGTTGGAAGTGCAATTAAAGCATGAGCTTCTGCAAGGACAGTTTGCTGAGCACTTCCCACGGCTGGCCGCGTGGTGCCTTTCTCTTTGTCCGGGGCGCAGGGGGGCAGGAGGGGAAGGCACAGAGCAGCACCCACGTCGGACTGCTGCGGGCTGCTTCACCCCCGCGCACCGCCTCGGGGGAGGTCGTCGGTTCAGACCCTCCTCTCCTGCCAGACAGGAAGGGAGGCCAGAGGCTGCCCTCCTCATTCAATTAATCAATTACACCCTCGCTGGCATCTGCAGTCTCTCAGTCTGTGCACATCCTCGAGCCTTTCCCATCTTTAAATGAAGATGGACAAGTAGACAGACGGACACACGCTCACACACAAACATACACACATACACACAACCTCCAGCAAGCTGAAGCGTCTTTCTAGCTAACTCTTGCTTGCTTCCCTTGCACAGCTGCTGTGTGTTGCCTCCAGCCCCTCAGCCTGGCTTCTGCCCCCACTGGGCCCCCACAGTCATCGCTGAGCAGAACCTGCTGGCTGCTTCTCAGTCTTGTCTGCATGGCATCCCTGCCGTAATGCAACGATGGCCAGCCCTTCCTCACTCTCTTTGCTCTCTTGGATCTGGGGTCCCTGTCCATTTTCATGAAGAGTTGGGGTTTGAGAGTTGTTTGTGGGTATCAAGGAAGGAGCCAGAGGGGTGAGAGGGGTGAGAAGACAGGGCAGGAGGGGTGCCCAAAAGAGAGCTCGGCGCTTGGCTGCAACCTCTGACTGGCCCCACCTGAGTTGTTGTGGGGTATTTTTTTTTTTTTTTTTTTTTTGCAGATTCTTCTGTTTCTTTTGTGTGCTTCTCTTCCTGCCCCTTCCTTAGGCCCTTGCCTCAAGTGCTCTCGAGTTGGGCCCAGCTCCAAGTCCTGGTTCCACAGCAACTGCCGTCTGGTCCCAGGGCAGCTATTCAACTGCACCGTGTCGGCCTCCTGCTGCCATTCTCACAGGTCACCCTGTTACACAGGCGTAGGACCTCGGTCCGCCTCTCTGTCTCTCCCTTGGAGGTGCTGCACTTCCACAGCCCCCCTCTCAGTGCGCATGCTCTAAGCTCTTTGCCCCTCCCCATGCTGCATCTCCCACCCCAGGTGGAGAAAGTGCTTCACTTTCAAGGGCTCGGGTAATTAGACTGGGCCACCATTATAACCCCAGTGTGTCCCCCTGTAATGCGTGTGCAGTCTCATCCCTTCAGCGAATCCTTGTTGTCGTGTAACATATTCACAGATTCCAGGATAGAATGCAGACATGGTGGGGGGGGGGCAGTGAGAACCCTGCCTCCCCATTCATCATGCCTCAGTTTCTTCATCTGTACAGTGGGAACGCTGGGCAGATGGCCTACTTAGCACCTGGCACAGTGAAGGGCAGCAGTGAATGCTCAAGGGCGTCTGCACTTGTCTTCTCCGAGGCCACCTCCAGCATCCTCTTACGGAGCCTAGTGAAGGGGCTGGTGACGGTGCTGAATGGAGAGAAGGCTTCTGTGTAAGACCCACTTGGCCCTAGACCCATCTCCAAGGGCTCAGGGCATCGGCAGGAGCTCAGAGCCTGGGAAGATTATGGAAGACCCTCAAGGTACAGGTGGGGAAACTGAGGTCTGCAGAGGGGAAAGTCTTTGCCCAAACTCTGGTTTCCCGCCTGTCCCTGCCCTAGCCCACCAGTGGCTCTTCTAAGAATTGTTAGCCCTTGTAGACTTCAGCCAGCCCGCCCAGCATTGTGTTCAGTTCACATGGCACTCAGAGGGCTCCCCTGCGTTCACAGCCCACCAGGGTGCCCTCCATTGCAGGAGGCCACGTGGCATGGCATCCCGTATTCAGTAGTGCCTGGCCCGTGTGGCCCCAGACTGACAGCCTTCTGGCTGGTGAGCTCACTGGCACAGCTCTCTCTAAGGCCTCCACTCTGTCCCCCCAGCCCCCACTGGTGGGCCTAGCCCAGGGCAGGGTCTTCTTGGAGCTGACGTTTCCCGAAAGCAGCAAGGGTCAGGGGCATGAGGCCTGGGACCACCCCAGAAAACCTGTGTTCAGACACAGCTCTGTCGCCAAGAGGCTTCCCCAGCCTTGGCTCCCCGACCGAGAAGGAGGCAGTGGGCTCGCCAATGCCTGGGTGGCTGGTTCTTGTCCTTTCGCCCCTTCTAGGGCCACCCTCCACCCTCTGGCCCCTGCTCTGTGCATCTGGGTGCCTCCTGCTTCCGGCTGGGAGAGCCAGGTCAGGTGCCCACCCCCTGCCCCATCCCTGCCCCAGGGTCACAGTGGACACATACCCCTTAGGCCTAGGCAGTAACTGGGCCCACCGTTACCCCCCCCCCCCTTTCTTCACACCCCACCCACATCTCTGTAAAGAGTCCCTTTATTAAACTCTCCTTGATTTACCCATCTTGTGTGTACCATCTGTTCCCTGCTGGGACCCTGCCTGAGTCACACGGGCCTCCCAGCCTGGCTGCTCACGATCTCCGTGTTAACTCGCGCTGTCAGGGGGCAGGAGGAGGCTGGGGACAGAGTCGCGCCCGGCTGGAGGCACTGGCCCAGGGGTGGAGCTGCTGGCAGGCCCTGCAGCCCTCTGCGGTTGACATGGCCTTCCCCGGGCTGCCAGCACCACCTGCGCCTTCATCCGAGAGGGGCCAGGAGGCCCCCAGGCCTGAGCACCTCCCAAGGGCCCTGCTGGGCAGCTATTTTCCCTCTGGAGCCTTGTGTGCCCTGAATGACTCTTTTTTCCAGGTTAACAGCAGCAGCCCAGAGAGCCTCCTTTCGGGGCGGTCCCCTTCTGCCACCTTGCCTTGTGCAGAGGGCTGAGAAAATACTGTGAAAACAACAAATGCCTGATTTGTCCTCCATCTTCTCTAGTTAGCAGGGAAAAAAAAATCAAACCAGGGTGAGAATGTGTCAGCAGGGCTCCTCTATGACACGTCGGATCAATCGGGGCCCTGGCGCTGGCTGGGGATGGCCGGGCTGCTGCCCAGCTGCTTGCGGAGGGAGGGCAGAATTCAGTCAAATACAAGCTGAAATAATTGGCCCATTGGAGAGCGGCCGGAAAAAGACAGAAAAGATACGCGGTCTAAAAGCTGAAGGCAACTCTTCGCAGGGAGGAGCGGCTCCCCAGGCTTTAAAAGACCATATCCGGTCCAAGGCACCCCTGTCCCTGCCAAACGCGGCCCTATCGATTCTTGATAAGATGGGACAATTCAATTCCACAAATACTTAATGAGAAACTGCTGTGAGCTAATTTTAGGCTCGGAGCCCTGGGAGTGCCGAGATGGTCCATCTGTCCTTCCTTTCTTCTCCTTCCTTCTCTTCTCTCCCTCTCTTCTCCTTCTATCCTTCCTTCCTTCCTTCCTCCCCTCTCCCCTCTTCCTTCCTTCCTCCTTCCTCCATGAGGGGTTGGAGCAGGAATGTGCTCTGGACCAACTTGCGTTTAGAGACCCCTCCCTGGCCGCTGTTCTGCAGACTGTGGGCAGTTGGGCAGCTGCTGTGGTCATCCGGGAGCCCGCCCAGGTCTTGGATGGGGTGGCTGGACCACGTCGAGATGAGAGAACAGACCTGAGCGTGATCTGGGAGCTGTGTCCTCCAGGACTAGGTGCCCCCAGCTGCATGTGCACGTGGAGAAAGGAGGCTGGCAGGAGGGGAAGAAGATGACCGTTTCAGAGTGGCCTCCAGGGGAGGTGTCCAGGAGGCAGCTGGGCTGACACCCAGGCACCGGCTTTGGAGAGTTAAAGGCAGACTTGCAGATGGGTGGTCAGGCCAGAGGCTAGCGGAGAGAGAAAGAAGGAAAAAGAAAAAGAAAGTGGGGGAGAGAATGTCACCAGGTCAGGAAGCAAAGCGGGTTTTCTGGTTTTCCAAATTCCCTGACTCTGCAGCAGTAAAGAGGTGGCTCAGGGAGTAGACTCATGGGGAAAGGCCAGGACCACTTCTCAATCTCAACCTGGAATCCCACTCGTGGGACATGATCTTTTGTTTTGAGTCTAGGGACTCTGGGACAAGTCCTTTAAACAAGGGAACCTGGGGGTTCCACAGGGACTTCATACAATGAACTTTTGAAATCATCCTGGCAGCGGCTCCAGGCCCCAACACTTTTGTCCTGCTTTGCCACTTCCTTGCTGTGTGACCTACACAGAACTGCTCAGCTTCTCTGGACCCCAGCATCAAGCTCAGCAGATGAGAGGGAAACCCCACAGATGGAGGGGATGAGGAATGAGGCATTGTGCGGCATCAAATGAAGGCTTATTATAAAAGGTCAGACTTGAGTTTGGGTACTGGGCAAGACCATGTGTGTTGGGGTGGGGGAGTTGGGGTCAGCTCAGGCCAGGTGTCCCCTGCCGCCCAGCCCCAGCTGGAGCTTGGCTGCAGACAGCTAGGTAGGGCCTCTGGAGGCACTGAGCGTCGCCATAGGAACGAGCTCCTGTAGAGTGATGAGGAGCCAGGCGCTAGGGGAGGTGGGGAAGTGCGTGGGGGGCGGGGGGCATGCTAACTGAGGCCTCAGAGCAGCTGCTCCCCACATTCCTAGCAACAGAACTGGGGGAACCCTGGTGGAGGAGAACAAGGTAGGGGAGTTGCTGCAACCTTGGGATCTTCTCTTCAGGAAGCCCAGTCTGCGGGATGGGGTGCAATCCTGGAACCCAGACATCAGAGGCAGAGAGAGGGCAGCTGGCCAGAGAGGGCCACGCGGCCCTGGCCAGTTGCTAGGACACCAGATCTTTCCAAGGGGCCCATGGTAACCCCAGAGAACACTTGGCGCCTCATTCATTTATTCATTAATTCACTGAATCCACAAACACCTCGTGGGCTGCGTTGCTGGCCGCCGGTTGCAGGGCACAGGGCTGAGCAGGGCGCTCCTGGCCCTGTCGGGGTTAGACACACATTCAAGAGCCATTAACACCAGGTGGAAAGATGGGCTCCTAGAGGGAGGCTGGGAGCAGGCCCCTCCTAGGCCAGGGCCAGGACCCACAGGCAGGGCAACAAGGTAGGGGTAGGGGGAGCTGGGAGGAGGGGGAGGGGGAGGAGCCGCCAGACTTCTGGACCTGCCACCTGTTTCAGGACCCTCCTTGGGGGTGGGGAGGGTTTGCCTTAGCAGGAATTCCCGACACCCAGAACATAGTAGCACACCAAAAATATTTTAAAAACTATAATTGGGATGAAAATGCTAATGCTTCCTTACAAATAAGAAACCAAATATAGTACAGGAACATTTTAAATTCCTCGAGAGCTGTACGTTTTCACATCCTTAAACTCGACTGAGCCTCCTGCCAACAGGTGCGGCAGACCAAACCACGATTCAACACCCTCCTTTTCACAGCCACAGATGCAGAGACGCAGATGAGTTATGATCTGCCACAGTCACCCCCCTACAAAATCTCAAGCTAGGGCCCGGTGGGAGTTCTTTGCCAGGGATCAGGGCTGGAGAAGATAACTCCATCAGTGGCTAAAGGAGGTCCCCTGCTTTTTCCTGGTTGAGTGGCACCTGCGCGTGCCTTAGGAAGGCCCACCTAGCTCGGCTTCACTGGGTAAGGTGGTGGGTGAGCTCTCCAAGGGACGGGGTGTGGGTGGCCCTGCCCGATTTCCAAGACTCTGCATCAGGTTTGGATATGACATTGTCATAGGTCGCCACTGGGACGAGCTCTGCAACGGGGCAGCCCGTAGAACACTTGAGAATTTTCAAAAGGGATTTACATCCAAACTATTGAAAGTTTTGTAAAGTTCTCCAGCCTCGTTCTCCACCACACACAACTCTGTCCCAGGCACTGGAACAACTACCCCTGGCATGCATCTCATGCGTGTGTGTGCTTACACACCCGCACCCATGCACACGTGCCCTCCCGTTGCTCCGAAAAACTCCCTGCATCCTTTGCCGGCTCAGTAGGAGAGCTGCTCCCCCAGGGGAGCTCAACACCCCCCACCTCTCCCTCAAGCCCCACTCGTGCCTTTTGCTCACCCCTCTGTCGGGGCTCACACTCCTGACTCTCAGAGTCATCATGTGTCACGTCTCTCCACTTTGAGTCATGTATCGGATCACCCAACTTTGAGGTGAAGGACCACTCTGATGGACCCCCAGCCCCTAGCAGAGCCCCAGGCACACAGTAGGAGTTTAGCCCAAGCAGAGCAGATAAAGACCACATTTAAAGAGGCGAGCCTCCATTTGATGACAAATTAACTTCTGGCAATTTCTGATGAATGAAGAATTACTGTACCTTTTGCCAAAGCCTGTGTCGACAGGCCAAGCGATGAGAAGACTATTTTCTCTGGTCCTGGTTTCCTCCCCCGGTGGGGGTGCATTTACCCACACGGTGCAGGGGCGCGGCGGGGAGCCGTGTGATGTCTTCCGGAGACCCACGGCGCCTCCTCCGCACAGCATGACTCAGTGGCACCCTTTAAGAGGGTAATCTGATTGCTGATGTGGACAATTAGACCTGTGAGTCCGACATCCACGTCTCATCCAACGGTGAGGAAGGAAGCGAGAAAATCTATTTTTGAATCCTATCGATGACGAGAAATTGGTTCTGTTTGGGGAAGAGGTGAGACCCTGCAGGAGCCAAAACAAAATATGGACCCAAACCAATGA
>PVIY010023348.1:0-39451 GCA_004026745.1 Myrmecophaga tridactyla | reverse complement strand
GCTGGGGCTGCTTGCAGCCCTGGAAGGCATGTAGAGCTGATGGGACCCCAGAGGAGAAAGGTGCAGAGAGTTGGTTGGGGTGTGGGTGGCAGCCAGGGAGGGACCAGGCCCCACCCCGGGGTGACTTCACTTAGAAGGAAGGGAGAGCATGTCTTTTCTATGGTGCAGACCAAAGATGAGGTAGACTGAAATATATTCTCCCCCAAAATATACAATAAATAAATGTGACGTGTTTCTTTGATCACATTTATCAGAATTAACATCTGTTTCATCATGTCTATTCCTACACAGTGAGCAATCTCTGAAATCATTTGGTATTTATTTACTTTTTTTTACTTTTTTATTGTATAGTATATCATATACAAAGCAAGGAAATAAAAAAGCAATAGTTTTCAATGCACTCTTCAACAATTAGTTATAGGACAGATCCTTGAGTTTGTCATGGGCTACCATATGATCCTCTCAGATCTTTCCTTCTAAGTGTTCCAAAATATAGCGACCTGGAGGGCTTAAATATGCATATTTTAAAATATTTTTTGTCATCACAATCTACTTTTTTCCTTCCTTTTTTGTGAAAAATAACATATATATGAAAAACTACATATTCCAAATCATAGCAACATAATTACTTGTAGAACATATTTGAGAGTTTGACATGGGTTACAAGTCCACAATTTTAGATTGTTACTTCTAGTTGCTCTAAAATACTGGAGACTAAAAGATATCTGTTTAATGATGCAGCAGTCATAATCATTTGTTAAATCATTTCTTCTCTGTATAAGTCCTTTGATCTTTGCATCCCTCTCTTTAGGGTTGTTTGGGCTATGGCAATTCTAAATTTTTCACATTGGAAGCATCTTCACTAATAGGCAGTAGGGAGATGGAACTATTTGACGTTATGGAGAGGTTGGGCCCTCTAGGTTTCGGGACTTATATGGACAAGGTACCCACGTAGAGGTGGAGGCTTCTGGGAAGTTCCTCTAGTGCATGGATTGGTCCTTGTTTTTAATTGTCTATCTTCATAATATATTTAAAGTTGAATATAGAAAGTCTCCTAGTATTCTGTCATAATTTTATTCTCAGTTCCAGCTTAATCTTCTACTTGGATTCAGAATCATTTAGCCACATGCAAGGAAAATATCATTGAAATTCTAAAGAGGATTCCATTATAATAAAATGACTTTCTTTCTCTCATTCCCTTATCACATGTTTTTGAGGTTTTTCTCTTATTCTAGTAGTTCTGTTTTGTGGTCTTCTAATTCATCAATGCATTTATTTATGTGTGGCAATCATCAAAGAATAAAGTGCCATAACATTGTGTGACTGCTACAAAATATATCTGACATCTAGTTATTTTTCCATCCCCTTGCAGCTCATTTCTTATTGGGAAATATGACAATACTTCTAAGATGTACAAGAACACTGCATCTAATTATGAATAGTATTCAGCTTCCTGTATTAGACACCCAACCAAAATAGTTGCACAAAGACATTTGGGTTTATTTATGCACACATTTCAGGTCCAGAATTAGGAGGTCCAGGGATGGTACAGCAGCTCAGGAAAGTTGCTAGGGACCCCTAACATCTCCTTTTATTTTTGAGTAGCTGCTGTACTTATGGACATGGAAGCTGCATCCTATTCAGGAAGAATGGAATTCAAGGATGCAGTACAAAGTGTTGTGTAAGCTTTAAAATTTTCCCTTTTCTGCTATAATATACATAAGAAAACGTGCCACACCATGAGCTCAATGAATTTCAGATACTGGATATATTCCATGGAGGCAGAACCCAAACTGAGAAGCAGAATGTGGTCAGTCCCCAAGGACGTGTATTGTCCAATGCTATTTATACACTTAATGGGATATTATTCAGTAGCAAAGAGGATTGAGCTTTTGATACATGTTAAAAATTGATTTACATTGAATACATCATGTTGAGAGGAATAAGCCAGACACAAGAACACACAGATGTGGTGATTTCACTTATATGAAATCCAGAGAGGTGGATGGTGGATTACATTACTAGGGATCAAGTTGAGGAGGTGATATTGCTTCCTGTGCAGAGTTTCTGTCTAAGGTGATGAAACAGGTCAGGAAAATGATGTTGACTGTAGCAACGTGTTGTGAATGTACATATCGCTACTGAAATGAACTCATGGTTATGGTTGAAAAGAAAATTTTGAATTGTAAAGTTTTAAAACATATATAAAGTTTTTAATTTCTTCTTTAGTGTTAAATTTATAAAATATTAATAGATCTATTAAAATAATAAATAGAGCACTGCAAAAGTATATGTGGGTGAAAAAATGAGGCAATCCATACTAGGTGCTAAGTTCTAGTCGTGGCATGTAAGAATGTCTAAATATATCTTAAAAGAAGGAAGTATTTTATAAAAGGGCTAAAAAGACAGGTAGTAAGTTTTGTTATAAGCATGACTTTCAGAATTGTTTTGGCAAGGCCTCATCAAGCCGAGTGTGGGACCCATAGTTTTACATTAAATGAATACAGTCTCAACTTCGTGGAAGAGGAGAAAGCCAATTTCAACCACAAGGGCTGTGTCTTCTCCCCATGTTGGCACTTTGGAGATCCGAGGATCTCATCCAGGTGGGCACCTCAGCTGTACCTTTGGAAGACACTGTAAGTCAGCAGATGGGGTGAATTTCTGGAGATGAGATCTATGGAAGGCAGGAGAGTCCATGGAGGAGAAATAATAAAAAAGGGATTCCCTCGACTCCTACCTGGGGTATGGGGATCAGAGCATGAGTAGGAATATTTTCCTTTCTGTCCAGAACAGCGTCCCATAGGGAAATGATGGCTCAGAGGTAGAAGTAACGAGGAAATGTGCGTAATGAGCAGTTTTAGAGAGCTGTAAAAATCTTCTCTGATGCTGTCTCTCATCCTGTGCAACTCTGGGCTGGACAGGACATGCTTGTTTCCTTTGGAGACCCAGCTCCAGTGTGGGGATGGATGCCAGACTCCTCCCTGATGTCTTGATGGAAAAAGACCCTCACTCCCATCGCCACCATCAAAGAAGGAATTTGTACATCCGCACAAACACGTTCTTCTCAGAGAGAGCATCCCAGTGAGTTTGAAAGCTCAGCAGATTTTGCAGGAGAAGGGCCGGGAGATGGAAGCCAAGAACTTTTCCCTGCCGTCACCTGAGAGCTGATTAAGCCAGCCCAGAGCTGAAAGATCACTGTGTTTTTTCTGCTACTTCAATTAATGAATGCTTTTATTTGTCAGGTGAAAAAGTGTGCATTGGACTCAGCAATGCAGGAATTCCTGTCGATAATTAGTAATAGAAATGGACGTGCAATTAGCAGAGGGAAGAGTGGAAGAATGTGGTTCCAGAAAAAGCAGAGTATCTGTCAATGAGGCTTTGACCTAAATGGGGGCAGGTAAAAGAGTGGTATTAGCAATGGAGGAATGGGTAGTGATGTGAGGGCTTTTTCTTCAGAAAGATGTATTTGAGAATGTTTCTGTATGGAAGGCAGAGCTCCTGTAGATTCTATGGAAGTCGATTTTACCCTGCAATAGCATTTCATGAAACAAACACTCCAACATTGGGTATCACATGAGGAAAGGTAATTTTTATTCAATAGCGTTAAGGTGGTACACTAAAAAATTTACTTGGAAATTAATCCGTTATCGGCAAAGTTAAATTAATGTGACTTTATTAGCCTTTTAATTTTTCCATTTCAGCGAATTATTTGTTGAAGTTTGGCTCTGCATATTGGCACCTGAGTGTTTTGATTGCTTTGATTGAAAACTTTCCACAGCAGAAGTGTAGGTTTTTTTTTTCACTTCTTAACCATTTGTCTTTAGTTCTCTTTTGTATGCATAGATGTATTTAGGGACATAATGTTAAAGTTGATCAATTTTTTTTTTTACAAAATGTATACATTTTGTGAGGTGAAATCTATTTACCAGTGTTGCATATTATGTTTCTCATGTTGCCATTTACACTTAGAAATTCTTCTTCCTTTGAATTAATAATAATTAGTACTTTCTATGCATTCCCTTTTGGTTCCTCATCTTTCTGTTCCTTATTATACTTTCTGTCTTTTCTAGTTAGTTCTTTTTATAAAATACCATCACCTTCTCCCTTCACTTGAAAGTGTTCTCCTTTACCATTTGAGCACAGGGCAACTTTGTTCTCTGTAATCTGGAGGGCACATCTGTGATTGTTTTCCTAAGGAGGTAGAATTGGGGACTTAGAAAGAATAACTCATTTGAAAGATAAAAGAAATATAAGCCACAACTAATCACCTGAATAATCATTCATTTGCTGACAGGAGGGAATCATCTAAGATTTTTACAAGTACTGATTTAACATCTTAACCATCTCAGGAGGCTGGCTACAAAATCACCCCTATAGAGGGACTTTATTAAGAATTAAAATGATTTGGTTCCTGTCAGATTTCAACAGCTAGTGACTGGTAATTCTGACCTTCCAAATCAATTTCATTTGATTTCAAAATTTTTCTTTTGCATTTAATTTCATTTAAATGGCTTCTACCTTTTCATATAATAAATTCCCAACATTTGTACCATATTTTTTTTTGCTAAATGTTGGTTTGTTTCCTTTGCTCATTTTACTCTTGAGTGTTCAATCCATATGATGTCTTGACCATTTGAAAATATTACTATTTTTATTTTGAATAAACTAGTTTTTTTTTTGCTCTTTTATTAGTTTTCATGGATGTCAGGGTATATTCCCAAAGTTGGAATGCTATGAGAACCAAAGAAAGTTTCTTTAACACATTCTCATGGGTGATTTTAGATTATGCTTATTCTTTCATCAGGACATGGCATTCTCTCTTTTCTTCCTTTCAGACCGCTTTTCATGTTTCCTAAAACACAGGGCATAAAATTGCCATGTCAAAAAGAAGCCCCTATTTTTCATATGTAGGGAACTTTTCAAGCTGGAATTTCTGGATCTCATTACTAATTTCTAAATATTTTGTTTAAATTGTATAACATTTCCCGCTTGCACAGGACTCACTCCTGGCTTAATCAGTTTTTGTGAAGGTGAGAAGACTGTACTATTAACATAGTATCAGAAGACCATTTTATGGTGCATATTTTCATGTGTGCCTATGTACTAGTGTTTGTGTGCCATGTGTCTGTGTATACATGTGCCTGTATTTGTGTATTTGTATTTGTGTGCATCTGAGTGTGTGTGTGTATGCTCATGTCTTTGTGTGTCTGTGTCTCTGTCTTAGTGCATGTTTGTCTTTGTGTGTGTGTCTCTCTTCACCTGTGTTGTGTGTGTCTCTGAGTGTGTTTCTGTGAGTGGGTGTATGTTTGTTTGCTGGGATTTGCAGTCATCTGAGCAGAATATTGAACCCAGTGCTTCAAATTCTCATGTCAAGCACCACATGAAAGACATGAATGTGTCTACGTGTGCACTGAAAGAAACTCAGTTTTTGTAGCTGCAGGCTTGAGATTTCTGAAACCCAACGACATAATTGCACCTTATGGGTGGCTGAATTACAATGCAACATGCATGAGTCTGCTGTGAAAGTGAGGTATCCATTGGGAAGGAATGGAATCCTGAAAATTGGCATGGGGTTGTATGGGTGATGATGATGTTGGAGGACATTGAAAGCCTCGATTCTGATGAGTGTTTGCCAGAGAAAAGTGTGAACTGTGTGCTGAGGTGTTCTCTCTCTGAGTGTTGAAATAATCCCTTCTCCTTTTAATGCTGTTAGCAGACTGAACGATATACCCTTCATAGTAGAGAACAATCTCCTTGGTTGGTTGTAGATGCCATCATCCACACATGCAATTAACTTCTTGAAAATTTAAATAAACAAAATTTCTCCATAATAACTATCAGGCCTGTGCTTGCTGATCCAAACAACTGGACACTGATAACCTGGCCTATTTGACACATGAACTTATCATAGGTGGATATGAGATTGTAACCTCTTTCCTCAGCCACACTTGTCATTGCCCAATGAACTCATGAAAAAAGTGGCCACAGTGTTAGTGATGGAGGTTATGCATGGGCTCAACAACGCAGACTTCCACTCACTAAAGCCAAGTTGGCTACACACACTGCTGAATGCCCAATCTTCCAGTAGCAGATAATGCCCAGTCCCTGACATGGCAATAGTCCTTGATGTGTCAGCCTGGTACCTGGTGGCAGATTGTTTGCATTGGACCACTTTCATAATGGAATGGTCCGTGTTTTTATGTACAGTAATAGATTGTGTCCTCTTGATATGGATTTGTCTTCCTTGCTTGCAATGGTTCTGTGAAATTCTCATTTCTAGATTACATTATCCAACATGATGGTCATCCACCCAGTTTTGCCTCTGGTCAAGGAGCTGACTTCACAGCAAATAACATGCTTGAATTTGCACATTGTTGGAATTCACTTGTCTTACTAAGATCCCCATCATCTAGATGCAGGCTGGATTGATAGAATGGTGGAACGGGATTTGGAAGGTTTGATTATGGTAGTAGTTGGGTGGCAATTCTTTGAAGTGTTGGGACTTTGTTCACAAGAAAACTGTGTAGAATCTAAATCAGCATCCACTCTATGATGCTTTTTTGGACACAGCCCAGATTAACAGGTCAAGGAGTCAAAGTGTGGAAATGGGTGTGGCACACTCAATGCTACCACTAGTGATTCATTAGAAAACTTTGTTTCCTGTATCTTCAAACCTATGCTGTCTTGGTCCAGAGGTATTATTTCCAGAGGAAAGATTGGTCCCACTAGGAGTTGCAAAAGTATTTCCACTGAACTGAGAGTTAAGATGACCAGTGGGCTACTTTGGACTTTCCATGCCTCTGAATCAACAGGCACAAAAGTAGTTACTCTACCTACTGCACTGAATGATCCTGATTATCAGGTGGAAATGTATATGTAACTGGACAGTATAGGTGAAGAAGAGTTTGCCTGGAATACATGAAGTCTCTTTGGTCATCTCTTCATACTGCTATTCTCTGCCATTGAGTCAATGGAAAACTGCGACAACTCAACGAGGCTGGGGTCCTTAAAGCCCAGGGCTTTACAGACTGAAAAATTCGGTTGCCATACCAGGAAAATAGGCATGGGCAGATAAGGTGCTTGCTGAAGGTTCAGTTACTATGGAATGAGTAGTTTTAAGTACAAGCTTTAAAAATAGGTAGTTTTAAATACAAATTTTGCCTCCATACCAGTTTCAGAAATCAGGAGTGCAATGGTTATTTCTTCCTTGATTTTTCATAAAATTAGATCCGACGTGTAAAGCAAAATCGCCATTTTCTTTCTTCCCTTATCCCTGTATCACAGAAATTAAAATGTATTAACTTTTTAAAAATTGTATTATTTTATGTCATATTATAAGGTAAAAGATGTCAAGAATAATAATTAATATTAATTGGGTACTTACATCCTCTTGTTGGAAATGTGTTATTACATTTCTGGTAGTATACAGGACAAGTGAATTTTGTTATGTGAATGTATATCTATGTTATTAAATTTCTTTTAGAAATTATAATTTAAGGAAATATACATGGGTGTGTAATGCGCATTTGGAATGGCTAATTTCATGTGTCAATTTGGCAGTGTTATGCTCTCCAAACGTATGCTCAAGCAAGCATTGACCTACTTGTTCCTGGGAACGTATTTTGTAGATGAATTTAAATCATTGGTAAGTTAATTGCATATGGCTGACTGCATCTACAATCAACCAAGGAGATTGCCCTCAGCAGTGAGAGCGTCTCCTCATCCAATTAGTTAGACATTAATGGGAGAACTGAATATTTCATTAGTCATAAAAAAGAATTTCTATCTGTACTTTAGGTTTTCATCTTCTCCTGAGGATTTCATCATCACATTGCTTGGAGGTCACAGGGTACAGCTTCAGTGGGGAATTCAAGGTTACCTTCATTGAGTTTATGACATGCGGTTCCTATGGAATTTGGACTTGTCAATCCCCAAACTCTTGAGCTAAATCCTATTATAAATCTGTTAATATTACATATTTAAGCACATATGATCTATCTGTTTGTCTATCTATTTATCTGTCTATCTATCTGTCATTTATCATCTTACCAGTTTCATTTCTCTCATGTACTTTGAATAATATACCTTTGAGACCAACTTAGTGAAGTGCAATAGGTGTAACAGGTAGATAAGGGACTCTCTATAACTTGGAGTTTCATCATTGGGGCCAACCTTGTTCTTAAAAGTTCCCTTACACCATCTCTCATCCTCTCCCTTTACCTATTCCCCTGGCACAATGCTTTCTTTGTTGACCATGAACATCCAAATCAAGCCCTTTCCTTAGGGTCTTTGCCCTGGACATTCCCTGCCCTCGTCACAAACTTCTCATATCCTTGTGACTCCCACCTTCTGTATCTTCAGGTTTCTCTTGAAGTGTTTCCCTGCCTGTCAGTCTTACTTTAATACTGAGCATCCTCATTCACACTCTCCATTTCACCTGCTTCCATTTCATTTTAGCAGCTGTCACCATGTCACATATTATATGATTATGATATTTTTTGGTTATTTTCTTTCTCTTTTGCAATATTGGAGGCAAATTTTCTTTTCAGCACATTATTTCCATTGCCTCATCAGTGCCGGCAGCAAAGCTGGATGTAATAGTCATTCCTCAAATGAATGAATGTATTTCTCATGAAGACCTTATAATGCATGATGGCTGGGGGAACATTTCAAAAGTTGGACAGCAATTCCTAATAAGAGATGACATTCTGTTTAGAATTGATAAACAAATACAGAATTTAATCTGCTGATTCCAAAACATAAATTATGGTTGCGTCAGTAATGGTTGCTTGTTTGAAAAGTAGTCATGTATTTCTCTCTTTTTGAGTAGTCACATCAAACACATCAAACCAGGAAATGACACACGAGTTTCAGGATTTCTTCTTTGGAGATTGTCAGAGGAACCAGAACTGCAGATTTTCCTGTTTGGGCTCTCCTTGTCTATGTACCTGGTCACCATCTTTGGGAACCTGCTCATCATTCTGGCCACCACCATTGACTCCTACCTCCACACGCCCATGTACTTCTTCCTCTCCAACCCGTCCTTTATTGACATTTGTGTGTCCTCCACTACCATCCCAAAGATGCTGGTCTGCATCCAGACACACAGAAAAGGCATAACCTATGCAGGCTGCCTCACCCAGATGTCTTTTTTCATACTCTTTGAAGGGCTGGATGACTTCATCCTGGCAGTGATGGCCTATGAGCACTTCGTGGCCATCTGTCACCCCCTGCACTACATGGTCATCATGAACCCCTGGCTCTGTGTCCTGCTGGTTTTGGGGTCCAGGGTTTTGAGTACTTTGAATTCCTTGTTCCAAAACTTACTGGTGTTAGGCCTGTCTTATTGTACACATTTGGAGATCCCTCACTTTTTCTGGGACCTTGATCAGATGGTCCAACTTTCCTGTTCTGACACCTCCCTCAATAAAGTAGTGATGTATTTTGCAACTGGGGTCCTGGGTTTTGGTCCATTCACTGGTGTCATTTACTCTTATTATAAGATTTCTTCCTCTGTGCATGTGATCTCATCCATCCAGGGGATGTATAAAGCATTTTCCAACTGTGCATCTCACCTCTTAGCGGTCTTCTTATTTTATTGCACACACCTAGGAGTGTATCTTAGTTCTACCACATCCCCAGATGCACATCCAAGTACCACAGCCTCCGTGATGTACACTGTGGTCATGCCCAGGGTGAACCCCTTCATTTACAGCCTGAGGAATAAAGATGTGAAGGGGGCTCTGAAAAGATTCTTCAGGATGAAGTCATATATGGGGCAGAGGAGCTGTTTGTGTATCAAGTGGTCAAAGTCTCCGAGACAGAAACAGACTTTTTGATCAGTTCATAGAACAAAAAGCTGCCTTTGATTGAGGGATGGACTTAAATCAAATGAAACAAAGTTTAAATCATGCATTGCATTACCATATAATATAATTGTGTTTAATGTTACACATCAACTCCATAAAATAAGAAACCTTGCAGTAGAATTTATAGACTTAGGTATAGGATTGGGCTGCATGTCTTGCACTGTTTTATTTGATAATATATGTGAGTGTTTCCATTTTGTAAGTAAAATCTATGCTCTCTCTATTGATTTTGTGATAAATATTCAAGAGTATGTGAGTGAAACATCTATGTAATTACAATATCATCTATTTGGCATTAAATATAACTCACTTAGCATTAAGTATAACTAAAATATATATACTATTCACACACAAAAGAATAATATAAATATACTACTTGCTGAATTTTTACAAAATACCACTGTAAAACCAGAATCCTAGAAATGATCACCTACCTGCTCTTTTGAAGACACTTTGCCTGTTTTCTGAAAATCATTCTCCTTACTCTAATTTATAACTTTGTTGTGATGGTTGTATAATTTATAGAAATCAATGTATGTTATGTATTATTTTATGAAGGCTTACTACTCTGATTCTGCCCATATTTTTGGATATGGTTGTAGAGCAATCGTGGTCAGTGCTAAATGGTAATCCTTTTTGTTAATATATTTAATTTTATGTAACCCACTTTACTGTTGATGAGCACTTGGCTAGTTTCCATATGGGGGCTCTTTTAGTTTGTTCAATGATTCCAGAATGCAATATACCAGAAATGAATTGGCTTAAAAAAGGGAATTTATTAAGTTAAAGTTCACAGTTCAAAGGTCATAAAAATGTCCAAACTAAGGCATCCAGAAAAAAATACCTTGACTCAAGAATGGCTAATGTCTGTTGCATGGGAGGGCATGTGGCTGGTGTCTGCTGGTCCTTCTTCCAGGTTCCATTACTTCTAGCTTCTGATGCCACTGATTTCCTCTCTATGAAGTTGTCTGTGGGCCTTGACTTAGCTCCTCCAGGACACAACTTGGGTTCTCATTTGCTTGGTTTCTTAAGGTGAGGCACATGGCAAGATCTACTGGGTTCTGCATCTCCAAATGTTCATGTCTAGGCATCTGCTCTTTCTGCTGGTACTCAGAGCATCTCCAGATGCCTGCATCTCTGTTGACTATGAAACAACTGTTCTCCAAGCATTGAGGCTTTCTCCAGATGCTTCCCCTTTTAAAGGGCTCATGTAAACCAATGAAGAACCACATTGAATGAGTGGAGTCATATCTCCATGTTATCAAAAGTTCCCATTCACAACTGGCTATGTCATATCTCCATGGAAAGAAGTGAAAGTTTCCACCCTAAGCAATAGGCATTTCTCCACAAGATTGGATTAAGAGAGAAAACATTGCTTTTCAGGGGTACATAACAATGTCAGGCCAGCACAAGAGCTATCCCTAATAATGTTACTTTCAACATTATGGTTTACATCTTCTCTGGATGCTGTATATGATGGGAGAGTGTGGGTATGCTGGCTATCGATGACAAAATAAACACTGATGTGAGAGGAGATCCTAGCTGATGAAGAAGGGAAACTTCTACTCAAGGTTCTCAACTGAAACAAAACAGACAGATTTAAGAGTCACAGCACTGGAAAAGACTGGAGTTTCTACTCCAGTAGGGCCAAAGGACTAAGTATCAATCCACAGAAGACAGACTTTGAAGAGAAGATTACCCAGTGCATTTCAGAGTTGTGTCAGTACAGGTCCCCCATTTTCCTTCCAATTTCTCCCTTCTGGAATTGCAGTGTCCATCCCACCCCTCACATCTTTTATTTTGGAAGCAGAGAGTTGAAATCCTATGCTTTATAGGATCCACAGGTCCATAGATGTAGAAGAATTTCCTCACCGAATGTATATTCAAAACTGATTTTGTGATACGTTGTGCTTAGAATACTTAATGAAATGACTTCAACCTTTGATACTGTAAGCATGGGCTTTTCCTTGTGGGGCCCAGAAACATTATACATAGCCTGCTAAGATGTTCTGGGGGAACATAATACAGCATAACTTGTGTACCCAATGATGTGATATACACGTATCTAATCATGTATCCCATGTGTGAAGTCGCTTGTTGAAAAAAATGCCACTTTTGTGTAGTTTAGTATATAAGGGACTACTGCTCTTGAAGCATCAGAGCAGAGTGGAGGGAATATTAAAGATGACCATCTATCAATGGCTCTTTGTGATTTCTTTCAACTTGTTACCAGACCATAGTGACTGCTCCTTAAACTGGGAGCTAACAATTGGCATCATTGGCAGGATTCCCCATACAGGATAGGGTGAGTGACCCCTCCGCCCTGGAGGAAGTAGGACCCGACAGCAGGAAGCCCTCCACAAACTTGTAGTATCCCATAGTGGCAGTTTTGGTGCAGTGTTTGCTCCAGATGCTTGGGATCATGTGCATTCCACCCCACAGGGGAGTGACAAGGCTTTAAGGAATTTTAAAGCTGGCATCCAGTTTGGTCAGTGCAGTATAGTAGGGAAAATGTCGGGGTTTTTTCCTATGTTGCAGGAGCAACATAAGGAGGTTTGAGCAGCACAAGCACAGGTGTGGAGACTGCAGAAGAAGCAAGTTGAACTAAAAGCTCAGATCTGAGCCCTGGTAGAGGAAGTGGCACCACCAGGACCACCTGCAATGGACGGAGTCAGGAGGGAGTCAGCACCTCCAAAGGCTAAGTGCACTCACCACTTATTTCATGCCTGCCCCAGAGTGAAAAAACAGGTCAAGCATGACTAGCCCTCGGCTCCAGGGGGTGGACTGGTGGGCACCCCACAGGTCTGCTGACAGATGAGATACACAGCACACACTCTGGAAGGACTCCGAGATCTCACGAAACGGGTACAGCAAAACGTGGTGAGACTCTCCCAGCATGGCTGTTGAACCTGTGAGACGATGGTGTTGATAGGCTGGAACTCTCAGAAAGCAAATTGACAAGTTAGAAAATGTGAAAGTGTGCAAATGAGAGAAGGAATGTTCCTGGTAAAACAAGGCCTAAGCTGCCATCTGAATAAAAGCTACCCTGCAAGTCGAGAGTGGCTGGCAAAGCTGGCAGCCCCACCACGGTATCATGGTAGCAAATATGAGTGATTTAATAGCCTTAAGGTTGAATCCAAAGACAAATAATCAACAGCCCAATGAAGGTTTACAGGCTTTATAGAAAAAGTTGACTGGAGTGGTAATTCACTAAGCTAATGGGGAAAAGGCAGGCTGAGTCCTGCCCCTGGGGCTTATGTGATGTTTTCCGCTCATGTAGTGAGGATGGCTGGACTTGATTGACTGACGTGCTGGTCTGGGGGCCCAGGTGGTGGAACTTTCAATGTACTTGTCCCCTCTCATTTTACAGCATGTCTTGGCCCTAGTGGACATGGGGGCAGAAGGCACATTGTTGTATGGAAACCCAGACTGGATTGATGGCCCTCTGACTCATACTGACGGACATATTGTGTGCACGGTCCATGTGAGACAAGCCGTGGTAGTGCCCAGCATTGGTTGCTTGCTGCCCCGAGCCAACACAGTATATATCTCTGCTATTTTGAGTATGTATTAGGTATGGCTATTTTGCAAGGACTGGTTTTACAAAACACCCAAGGAGAATTTCCCTTATGGGTGCAAGTAATAAATCCTGTGCTTAGAGGTTATCCTCACTTTCCCTGGTGTGTTTGCCTGAGCCCTGAAGAACTGTTAAGGTGAAACAATAGCAGTTACCTGGAGGACATGAGGTAATTGGGCAAGAGAACCTACAATTGGGAAAGACTGGGATTCTGAGGATGTCCCATCATCCTTACAACTCCCCAGTTTTGCCTGTCTGAGAGCCAGGCTGCACATGGAGAATGACCGTTGGTTACTGTGAGCTCAGTAAGTCACTCCTCCCCTGCCTGCTGCAGTATCTTTGATGATTGACATGATGGATCAACTGAGTCTTTCCTTGGGACAGTGCTATGTGGTGGGCTTGGCAAATGTGTTTTTCTCCATTGACCTGGTTCCAGAGTGCCAGGACCAGTTTGCATTCACTTGGAAAAGGTGGCAATGGACATTTGTGGTGCTGCCACAGGGCTATATACATAGTCCTTACTGTGTGCCATGGGTTGGGTGGGTTAGGACGTGGCCACCTGGCAATGTAAGGATGCAGGGTCTTTATGTCATTATGTAAATGATACGATTCTCTCTGATTCTTTTGCAGATCTAGAGTAAGCCATGGAGCCTGTGTCATGCACTAGATACTTGGGTTGGGCAATCAACAAGGTTAAGGTTCAGGGGCCTGTATTGTTTATTAAGTTCTTGCAACTTGTCTGGTTGGGTAAGAACAAAGTGATTTCAGAAGCCATGATAGATAAGGTCCAAGGATATTTGAGACCAAACATGGTAAAGCAACTGCAAGGTTTTGTAGGCCTTTTGTGGTACTGGAGAATATTTATCTCCCATTTGGCTCAGGTCTTGCATCCTTTGTATGACTTAATTCAAAAGGGTGCCCCAAGGAATTGGGGCAGAGATTGAGAGCTGCATTTGCCATAGCAAAAAAAGGCTGTAGCACAAGCCCAAGCATTACAGATAGTGGGTAAGGTAATTCCTTTCCAACTGGATGTGACCCTGGTCAAGAACTGGTGGGGAGGATGCCCCAGGAACATACTTTTGTGATAGCAAAACAGGGAATAGCTCAGGCCCAAGCACTACAGGTGGTGGATAAGGCAGTTCCTTTCCACCTTGATATGAAAGCCCATGATGAAGGCTTTGATTGGAGACTCAGGTAGTATTAGGAAAAATGCGATGTCCCCATAGGATATTTGTTCCTGTTATGGAAGGGAGTAGAGCTGAGATGCTTCCACATTGAGCACCAAGTAGCTGCTGTCTATGCTGCACTGCCAGCAAATGAGTCCATTACACACCTGGAATGGAAGAAAAGCAGAAATTGCTAGTGATAAAAGCAACCCTTCACACCCATTGGATGGCATTGGGTTTGCAGTCCAGGATTGGGCCATAGGTCTGGCCAGGATTGGGCCAAAGGTCTAGACATACAGTGGACACAGCATGTCCCATATAAACCTCAAGCTGCGGAAATGATTAAAAGGTACAATGGCGTCCTAACTGAGATTCTCAGGGTTTTAGGGGTGGGCTACACCGATTGGCTACTAGTATTTGTTTATTAAATGAACAGCTTTGGAAGGCCCTTTCTTCAGTCAAGGTATTTTCTCTTGGATGCCTTAGTTTGGACATTTTTGTGGCCTTAGAACTGTACACTTTTAATTTAATAAATTCCCTTTTAAAAGCCAATCCATTTCTACCATATTGCCTTTCTGGCAGCATTAACAAACTAAAATACTGTGTAGCTATCAAGAGTTGACACCCAGCTCTAAGTAGCAGAAATACAAACAAAAAGAGAGGCTAAAATAATTTTTTGTTTATCACAGGTCTAGGACTAGGGAGTCCAGGGCTATAATGACAACTCATTTATATTAAGAATTCCCATTTTCCTTTAGTTTACTCAACACGTGTTTTCCATCCTCATGGCCACAGACTAATTGCTGCATATCAGACCCTGAGTCCACAATCCAGTAGGAAAGACTGGGAGCTGGTTTAGGGATTCTGTACAAAGAGGTGTGCTGGTTGGATCATCTCCAAAATTCTCTCTTTTTGAAGCACATCATCTATATGAAAATTGTCATACCGTAAGCTCAATGAACTTTCAAAAAACAAATATAGCCCTTGTAATCAGAACCAAGACCAAAACAAGAGAAAATGGCCAGCCAAGGAAGACCTTTGTCCCTGCCATTCTCTGGGTAACCAAGAGTCGGAATAGTAACACCAGTGGTTATATTCGTGTTTCTGAACTTTTTATAAATGGAATAAAACAGTGTATATTCTTTTGTGTATGGCTTATTCTCTGAGCTTTACATATGTAGTTTTGCCTTTCCTTCCTTACTTTACAATTTAAGAACATACATATTTTCATTACATCTCATATAACAGACTGCAGATTACATCTCATTGCCTAAAAATGTGGCCTCTGGTAACATACACAAAATAATGGGCCTCCAACAGTGTCCATGTAACAGTCCATGCACCTCAGAATATGGCAGTGAGGACCTAAGTGTGCAGATGGCATTAATGTTGTAATCAGCTGCCCATTAGTTGGAAGATTATCCTAGGTGGCAAGGCTGGGACCAAGATGGGTAAGAAGAAGGCAAAAAAGTGAGTGTCACAGTGATGCCTTGGGAGAAGGCTCCATGGTCCACTACTGGCTTTGAAGATGCTAGAGGGTCATGAGTCAAGGAATCCAGACAGGTTCTAAGAAGCTGGAAAAGTTGGAAACTAGATAATCACCTCGAGTGTCCAGAAAAGAACATAGCTCTGCAGACACCATGATTTTTGGCCAGATGAGGACCATATTGGATTTTTGTCCTCCAAGATTGAAAGGCAAGAAGTTTGTATTGTTTTAGCCAGTAAGTTTGTGGTAATTCATTACATCAGAAATGGAACTAATGGACATAGTTACTTGTTTATGGAGCCCAGTAACCTCTGGGTTCTCGGAAGTGGCTGTGAGACTGATGATTAAGGTCCATTACTATTTCCACTTTAGTGTTCTGCTCTTAACAAAATCTCCAGGTATAGGTAATGCAGGCGTGTTTTCCACAAAAAGAGCATTTTGTGATTATGATTTTGCAAAGGGAATAAAGAAGGAGTATTTTCCCATTCATTATTAAAATGTGTAACAAAACCATGCTCATCAAAACATTGCATGCAACGTTGGCTTAAGTCTAAATAGATATAGAAGTCTGCAGAATAATGAAGAGTAATTCTTTTAAAATAAAAGTCATTATATTACAAAAATGGCATCAAAATTAGTGAGAAAACAAAGGCTTAAAAATAAATGGTGCTTGTATGATTTGTCACTTGTTGAAAGCAAATAAAACAAAGTTCATATCAATACCAACTGCAATATAAATTGAGGTTGGAGGAAAGTTAAAAAATAGCAGAGGACTTCTAGAGGAAAATAAAGATGAACTCTGAGAATAAGTGAGATGAAAAAACTATAAAGGGATAAAACTGAGTGCATAAATGATGGACTCATGTACATGGAAACCTTCATGATAAAAACTGATGAAATAACTGACAAAAGAAAATCTGTGGAAAATATTTAGAATATATTTGATATTACAGAGCATAATAATATAGATATTAAAATGTTATGGTAAATAAGAATAAAACAAGTTAAAGAATCAAGAGATGTGATTTAAATATTATCTGAGCATGAATTCCATAAGATTTGCAATAGACATTGCAGTTACAAAGACAGATGATAACGGACTTGAAATATAGAAATACGTATTGGGATGATCAGAAAAACTCATTAAAGTCGATGGGACTGCAAGGAATGTGAACCAGAAAAAGAAGGGAGATATCTTCAAGTTCATTTCATTCTCATAACATCAGAATGACTTTTTATGAATGTGTTCCCAGGGCAACATTTAAAAAACTGGCCTACATCCCATAATTCAGAGGATAAAAATAAAAGGCATACAATGAAACTTTTAAATATATATTTGAATGTGGCTAAAAGGGAGAAATATTAGGTATACATTACTAGAATAAAAAATTTAAAAGCAACAGTAAAGGATTGCACAGCACACACATGAACTCGTAATGTGACCATGGATTCTATTTCAAAGTGCTTTTATGATTCACCAATTGTAGCCATGTATCACACTAATGCCAAGTGTCAGTAACAGGGTAGGTGTATTATTTACTGAATGATTTTTCAGTAAACCTACAATTTCTCTAATAAAAAAAACAGTGAAAGGACAACCTACATAATAGGCAAAATTATTTGAAAACCATATGTCATGGACAGGTTCCCATGTCTACTTGGCCAGGTGGCAGTACCCGGTTGTCTGGTTGGGCAAGTGTTGCTCTGTCTGTTGCTATGAGAACATTTCATGGACTTAAATCATGACCACATTAGTGGTGGTGTCTTCTGCAATGAGTGATGCTTAATCTACCCACGGAAGGGTTTTGAAAGAGGACTCAGAAAAGATGATCAGGCTTCCTACTTCAGTCAGCCAGCATCTCCTGAGAGTCCATTGAGGACCTTCACCAGGATTTCCAGTCTTGGACTCTATATTTCCATGGTTATGTGAGACACTTTTATCAATTTTATGTTTACAGATATCTCCTGCTGATTCTGTTTCTCTAGAGAACCCTAACTAATACACCATATAACTGACAAGGGTTTAATACCAGGAATAGATAAAGAACTCCTACAATTCAACAGTAAAAGACAGCAACCCAATTGAAAAGATGGGCAAAGGACTTCAATAGACATTTCTCCAAAGAAACATACAAATGGTCAATATGCACATGAAAAGAATCTCATCGTAATTACTCATTAGAGATGAAATGCTGATATGTGCTACAGTGTTGATGAACCTTGGATACATTATGCTAAGTTAAAGAAGCCAGACACAAAAGGTTAAATGTCATGACTTAATTTGTGTGAAGTATCCAGAAAGTCTATACAGACATAATGCAATTGGTAATTGCCAGAGTCTTGGGTGAGGGGAGAATGGGGAATGATTGCTAATGGTTCTTGGATTTCCTGTTAGGATAATGAAAATGTTTTGAAGCTAGATAGAAGGGGTTGCTGTCCCACATTGTGAATGAATTAAATGCCACTGAATTGTTCACTTTACGATGGTTACTTTTATGTCACATGAATTTCACTTCAATACAGTGGCTTGGAGAAAAGGGGGAATGAAGCTCTGATACATGTTCGTACATGGATAAATGTTGAAGACATCACATTGAGCGAAATAATAAAGGCACAAAAGAGAAATATTGCTTGATCCCGCTCAAGTGAAATACTTAGGAGATGCAAATTAATTGATAAACATAGTAGATTACACTTTGACAAGAGACAGGGGCAAGGGGAATGGAAAATTGTTGCTTAAACATTAAAGATTTTCTGTTTGAGGTGAGGGTGGAATATTGTGAGTGCATTTCTTATCAGTAAATTGTTAACTTGAAAGTGACTGAAATGTGAAATTTGAGTCGTATTTATGCTTCCACAAAAAAGTTGAAAATAAATAAATATTAGATTCATTTTTAGTTTTACAAAGCCATATCATAATACATCTATTAACTAAATAAACAGAGTCATTCAAGGATGTGGGGGAAAACTAAATGAGACATTTACTATGAGCTACATCGTATATAACAATATAAATATATTTCTTATAATAACTAATCATCTCATAAGTGAGGGGGTAAATTAAAACTCTTAACTTCTGTTATAAGCACAGTATTCCTAATTCCTTTGGAAGAGCAACATCAATTAAAGGGTTGTCACACCCATGTTTTTTTAAATTTTTTTGGATGGGCAGGCACCAGGAATTGAACCCGGGTCTCTGGCATGACAGGCGAATACTCTACCTGCTGAGCCACCATGGTCTTCCCAGCACCCATGGTTTTATGCCAAATGAACACAGTTCTCCATTTTGTTGAAGAGAATAACACTTTCTTAATGGGAACCACTAGGACTGTACACTCACCTCATGACAGTGCTTTGGAGAACCAAGAGACCTAGTCAAGGTGGATCTTTCAGTAATAATTGTTGCAGTAAATTTCAAGTCAATGAATGGTGTATGTTGCTAACAGGTTTAAGTATGAAAGATGGGAGAATTCATGTAAGATGATTAATAATATGTGTACTTCCCCTGACATTTAAGCCAGTGTCTGGGGAACACAGAAGCAGGAAGAACAATTTTCATTCTGCCCTGACTGCTGTCCCACAGAGGTTGGAGTAACAAATTGGAAATGTACCTAATGAGCAGATATAGGGAAGCTGTAAATATCTCCTCTGCTGCAATCCCTTATGTTGTGTGACCTTGGACTGGACAGCACATGTCTTTTTTTTTCTTTTTGCAGTCCTAGTCTGGGTAAGGGACAGATGCCTGAGTCTTTTTTGGTGTCCTGTGTGGGGATAGAGCTTTATTCTCCATTACCTACACCCAGACTTCTACACAAAGACCTTCTCAGACAGTCCATCCAGATGAGCCCCAGTACATCCTGCAGGAAAGGGTCAGGGTGAGTGGAAGCTGAGTACTTTCATTTGAGGTCATCTGAGAGCCAATCCAGCCTCACCAAGAGCTCACATATCTCTGCCCTTCTTTTCCTGCTTGCTTCATTAATGAATATTTTTATTGAGTGTGTTAAAAAAGAAGTGTCAGCAAAGCAGAGTTCATTGTGGATAATCAAGAGATGGAATGGAAGTCCATTTAATAGAATTTGGCAGGAATAAAATGGTTCAAGGAAGAACAGAATATCTGTCCAAGGAGCTTTGTAGTTAAACGGGAATAGGAAAATGAGGTATTCGCATTGGCATAATGAACAGTGAAGTGAGGGCGTTTCTTCTTGGCATTCAAGAGGTGATATATTTAAGCATGTGTCTGTATTGATGGGTGTGGTAGTTCGCAGCTCTAATGTGCTCTAGGAAAGATCAAGTTCTTTTTACTATTCCTATGGGTTAGACTTATTGTGGGTGGGACATCATGATTAGGTTATTTCACTTGTTGAGTGGTGGGTCTTAATCTTCTTATTGGAGTCCATTAAAAGAAGCTAAAAGTCACAGAGAGGCTAAGAGATGAAAACTCAAAGAAGCACACTGAAGAAGATGGAGAAGCTGAGAAAAAAGCCCCAGATGGAGAAGCCAGAAGCTGAAAGGAACTTAACTCAGCAGAGAAATTCTAGAATATATCGTCATGTGCCCTTCCATGTGACAGTGGGGTCCCCTTTGCCAGCCTTCTTTCTTCAGGAAGAAGGTATATTCCTGTTGGTGACTTAATTTGGACAGTTTCCAGGACATGACAACTGTAAGCTTGTAAGTTAACACATCCCTATTAAAAAAGCCAACTCATTTCTGGTATATTGCATTTCGTCAGCTTTCCCAAACCAAAAGAATGGCAAACGCCCAGCCTAATGGAGGGAGATATTTCCTTGCAACAGAATTTCATGAGACTTACACTGTCATTGGAAATTCAAATGAAAAAGGCAATTTTATTTAAGTGGTGAACAGGATAGACTACAAAATTTACTACTTAGTTTAACATACCTTTTGGGGCCATGTGACTCTTTCCCCAACAGGTGGAAAATTTGTGTCATCTCTGTAAAAAGCTCTACAATTTTGCATTTTAATTTTACATATTAATTTCAATTCAATAAAGTTTTATTGCCAGCTTTTAAGGCCCAAGACTTCCACTTTCTCCATCAGCAGCTGAAAGAATGCATTGGTGGAAAAAGTGAGAATCAAATTATACTGGAACATATGAACATTCTACTCCCTATAGTAGCTACCTCACCCATGACGTTTTCTAGATACATTCTCTCACCTTTAAAAAAAACACTATTGTGACTCTATCAGTATAGATTAGTTTAGACTGTATGTGTCCTTTATGCAAATGAACCATATATAACATTTTATTTTCTTTATGGTTTATTTCACTGAGTCCATCAGAGTGTCATATGTGTTTGTAGACCAACCATGCTCCTTCGTGTTTCATATACATCACTTTGTGCGTCTATTTTATTGTTGATGGGAATTTGGTGCATTTCCATTTGGAGACCATTCCAATCATGCTACTTTAAAATACTGATGCATGTCCTTTAGCGATTTTGTGAACATGATAGAAGAGAGAGGAGAAGCTGGTCTTTGCTGGCAAACTACGACAAATGCTGGGGAGTGGGGAGGTTCTATCTGGTGAGGAAGAGAATCTTGGGCATTGGATTTGTAAATGAGCAAAGCACAGAATTGGAGTAAATAGAGAATGACAGGTAGTGAGTGCAGAATCCCACCCACAGATGGAGACTTAAACCGTGGAGGATGCTTAGTAAATGGGTTTCTCCTCTCTTTGCTTTTCTTTCCCTTCTGGAAATGACTGCTCACCAATGGGTCATTTCCTTCTATATCTCTTGGTTTCTCAAACTTTCTTGCATTATTTCCCTCTAAGGAACATTTTTAGACATCACTTCCTTTTCACTAATGAAGTGGCAATAGCCCAGGTATTTTGTAAATGTGTTCATGTGTTGTGATCATTTAAAGTGCCAGGGATCATGCAAATATCTAATTTTTTTTTACCTACCCCGTGTCTTTTTGCATCTATCCTCTACTGCCTCTGAGTTAATCTGGCCTTTCTCCCTCCTGTGTCAGGTGATGATGATTTCATTTTTGTGAAATGCCAAGGATACATGTATTCATGTATTCATAACTTTTCATTTTCCCGACTTGTGGAAATCAGTGACATTAATTACATTTACTATATTTTTATACCATCAACATCATTCATTATTAAAAGGTTTTTTTTATCACCCCCGAAAGAAATGCTATTAGGCAATAATCCCACACTGCCTTCCACCATCCTTGTTAACCTGGGATGTGATTCTTGACTCTATAAATACGCATATTCTTAGTGTTTCATAGTTTATTGTATGAAATCATACAATATTTGTTGTATTGTTATCTGGGTCTAACAAACTTCTCTTCATTTTTTTTAAAAATGCCAGATTAAAAAAACTTATTTTCTATAGCCCTTGTCATTAAAATTTTTTTGAATGAAAAGGAAAGATAATATACAGTGGAACTGGTGGGCTCCAAGCAGGGGCCACAGGAGAGAAGGGAACTGCAGGGGTGCAGGATCAGAGGAGGAGACGCTGACTCAGCTCACAGGTGACCCAGTATTGGCCTAGATTATTCCCAAGAGGCTGTGAGTACCCAAGGGAGATGGTGAACAGGATCTGACAGCAAATGTCAAGAGGTTTGGGGCATTTGACTGTTCCCCACTTCTGAGGCAACTGCCTTCTCCCCTAGCCTAGCTCTGTGCTCCCCTCTCATAGGTATAACAATGGGAAATGCAAGGGAGGAGAGATTTAAGTTCCAAGAGGCAGGTATGGGGGTGGGGGTGGCAGATGGTCACTGCTCCATTTGGTGTGTGAGGACCTGTGACAGCCATATTCAACACCTGGGCAATTGTTGTGGAAAACACTTGGTTCCAGAATGGTCCCCTGATAGGTTTTAGTTTGCTAAGACTTCTGGAATGCAATGCACCAGAAATGGACTGGCTTTTATAGAAGGGATTTATTTAATTACAAATTTACGGTCTGTCAGAGAAAAGGTAGCTGGCTTTCCTCTGGCTTTCTCTGTCACATGGGAAGGTACATGGTGACATCTACTGACCTACTTTCCAGCTTCTGGGTTCCAATGGCTTTCCCCAGGGTGTTTTTTCTCTGCATTGCCAAACATCGGAGTCTGAGCTGCTGAGCTTTCTTCTGACCGCCCTTTTTAAAATTAAATTAAATATCACTCATTATGGAAAGGCTCTCCCCTTTGCTGACTGCAGATGTATTCAGCCATAGATTTCCGCAGCAACAGAACACGGCACTATCTCCTGGCCAATTTAAAACCTTAACTACTACAGAATTTATCCTTTATCAACTTGGCAACTATACACAATACTTTAAAGATACTTTCTCTCTAAATCGAAAACAATAACAGACTTGTTTTTTTTTGCCTAGCAATGATCATCTGTCCTGCATACAATGCGCTAAATCTTCCCATATAGAAAATACATTCATTTCACAATATCAGAAAAGGCCTAAATCATTTTAGTAACAATACCAATACCATACCAGCTCAAAAATGTACAAAATGTCCCATAAATGTCAGTTACAGGAATGGTGTATCCTAAGGTAATGTTCTCCTCTGCTTGTGGACCTGTGAACTTAGAACAAGTTATCTGCTTCCAATAATCAAAGAATAGGCAGTCATAGGATAAACCATCCCCTTGCCATAGGGAGAAACTGGAAGGAAGACAAGGGTCACTGGACCTAAACAGTTCTGAACACCTGAAGGGAAAACTACATTAGATCCCAAAGTCTAAAAGTCATTCATCCCCGGGGCTTCAGAAAGCATCAGTTCCATCCTTTCCAAGAGCCTACACAGCAGGCCTGTTCTCTCCAAACCCTGGGATAAAGGTTGCAACATTGAGGAACACTAGGGAGATACCACTTTTTTCTCAGCTCCACCGTCCTCAAGCATCTAGGTGTCAAACGGATTCTATGCCATTTCTGGGGCACATGCTCAACCCCTTCAGGACAGTAGGGTGGCAACCAGACCCCCCGAATCCAAAGGAATGATCTCCACCTGCATTGGGGCCTGGAGCACAAGAACTCCTTTTGAACATTGAGCTGGAAGGTCCACCCTCTGCCTCTGGGGAAAACTCACCCCCTTCAAGTGCACAAGTGGATCCACTCTCCTGGTCTGAGGTTTCTTGGCCTTAGACCTTAGCTTCCATGTTTGACTTATGAAGTTATTGTTCCTTTTATCAGTCCATTTTCTGTCACTTCCAGTCCTCCCATTTAAACAGGTCTTGAAAATAATTCGTTGACTTGGCATGTAGCATACAGGGATCAAAACCATCAGACAACAGGATTGTCTTCAAATCATTTCTGAATAACTCCATTTACAATCCTGGCTTGTCTTGTAATGTCTGACTGGTTCCATGTTGGCTTAAATCCTCACAAGGATCACTACTCTCTTCACTTTCTGGAATCCCAGAATTTTCCAGACCATCAGTTGCTGGTTCCTTTGCATTCCAAAGCTAAGTCCTCAGCCTATCCTTTCCTTGTCTCATTACACTATAAGCTGCAAGGAAAAACCAGCCACACATTTAGCTGGGACATTTCCTTAGCCAAGTATCTCAGATAATCACATTTAAATCCTCCCTTCCATCCACCACCAAGATACAATTTTGACAAATTCTCTGTCTCTTCAAAACCAGGGTCGCCCCCTTCCAATTTACAATGAAAGTATCTTTAACGTCCATATTTCTACCTATAGCTTCTTCAAAGCAATCTACACTTTCTCTATCAAGCTCTTCCCAATTTTTCCAGAATCCTTCCTTTATGCATTGAAAAGAGCTGTTAAAAATGCTTGGTATTTGCAAACACAACTTCAAATGGCTTTCCCCGGGGTGTTTTCCCTCTGCGTCTACAAACATCTGGGTTGGAGCTGCTGAGTTCTCTTCTGACCTTTCTTTGTTAAGCCTCCAGATAATTAAATTAGATATCATTCACTGCGAAAGGTACTCCGTATTTTATTATTACATT
This sequence comes from Myrmecophaga tridactyla, assembly GCA_004026745.1. Classification (NCBI taxonomy): domain Eukaryota; kingdom Metazoa; phylum Chordata; class Mammalia; order Pilosa; family Myrmecophagidae; genus Myrmecophaga; species Myrmecophaga tridactyla. Next base: position 14,405 of record PVIY010023348.1, on the reverse strand, counting down.
AGGGTCAGTGGAAAGGAGTTCTTTTGTTCTCTTCTGAATTCTCATGAGTCTGTGGTTAAGAATGAGCTAGCTGGGGCTGCTTTGATCTTCATCCTTAAATTCTCTTACTCTTGGTGGCATGACTGGCTGTGGGCTGGACAATCAGCTTCTCCTACAAACATCTTCTCATTCTCCAGCTGACTTGATGTGATCATGTGGCTGAGCAAGATTCCAAGAGACAGCAGCATCAGCATAACAAAGTCTCCTGGTGTACACTGTCACTTCCACTATACTTTATTCTCCAAAGCAAATAAGCCACCCTCAGTATCATCCTGATTGCTGGTGTGAGAAAATGACTTCACCTATTGATAGATGGAGCTTTTAAGTCATATTACAAAAGAAATGGATACGTTTAAAGGTAGAGGATTGGTGCTATCTATTCAATCTGTCCACTACAGGGATACATTTCAATTCAATTGTTTTATTGAGATATATCAAGGACTAAGCCTTGAAAGGTGATTTTTTCCAACCACTCTGACCTGAGCAACTTAATGAATTTCTTGGAGGAGAAAGTGAGAGTTAAATAAGAAAAAGTGAGAAACTGAAAGTTTAATAAGAAGCTGTGGAAATGCTACTCAAGAATAGTCAAGATTTCCCAGATGTAAATGTTTTCTACCCACTCCTCATCTACAGCTCACCATTCTTAGGCTAAGAAGAATATCCATTTTCTTTCCAGTACTTCACAGAGACCAGAGACCTCATATCTGCCTTATTGATTACCAGAGTTCCAGGCACCGTGCCTCACTGTTGACATCTTAAAGTCGTCATATCTAACTTGTTGTTTGTTTGATCAACCTGCAATCCAACATAGACATTAAGGTTTCCACTGTATTAATGGTAGCTGTGGATGTTGCATCTTACTGGAAAATGAGGCATTTGAAATGCAAATAGACAGAGAAATAGGAATTGGAAGAAGAAGTGTATTTGAGGTATTAAGTCCATTTTATCGGCAAAACTTGTCATTCCTAAGTGTGAAGATTTAGCAGAGATCATGGTCTCTACACATTGCATTGTTCCCAGCAGGTAAGGTATGGAGTGATGTAGTGCTGAGGGGTTACTGATGACCATAAAGTGTCACAAGCCATCACTTTACAGGGATCTAAAACCAAGGAAAAGGAGTATCTGTGTGAGGAGCCTACATAGATTTTGACTTTAATGTGCATTGGATGAACAGCATCATTTTCAGGATGGTGTTCGGAATGAAACATGTCAGCAAAGGACAGGTTGGAGAGGAAGAAGTACATGGGAATGTGGAGGTGGGCGTCTGAGATGATGGCTATGATGAGCAGGTTCCTCTTGAAGGTGGCCAGGTACCTGGAGAGGGAGATACAAAAGAGAAAGGGTTACAGGTCTTGCTCCTCAGCAAATATCACAAAGAGTAATTTCCAACTTTTGTTTTGTTTCTTGTCTTTATGTGGCTACTGAGTTTTCCCTGAATCAAGGGAAAAGGAAAGCACAATTAATTACAAATATTCCTTTTTCCAAAAGGTAGCAATATCCGTAAATGGAACATAGGGCTTTCATGGATTCATTAATTTTCATTAAAGTTGCATCTCCTTGCAAACCAAATGTAGTTACCACGACTACCTGGAAAAGGTTTCTCCATGTCAGAGGTTCTCAAGTTGTGTCCGTGGACGAGCAGAACCAACAGTACTTGTGAACTGGCAGGCAGTCCAAGCTTTGTCCTTTTTTTTTTGCATGGGCTGGCACTGGGAATTGAACACAGGTCTTTGGTATGACAGGTGAGAACTCTGCACTGAACCACCATGGCCTGCCCATCACCAGTAAGTTTTACAACAAGCATGCAGGACCCCAGAAGCAGCAGGGCACAGAGCTGGGTGTTCATGATGACAGTGAAGTGTAGAGGGTGACAGATGCTAACAAGTGGTCATAGGCCATCATGGGCAGGAGGAAGTCATCCAACCCTCCACAGAGTAAGAAAAAGATATCTGAGTGAGCTAGCCTGCATAAGAAATTAATTTTCTCTGCGTGTAAATGTTCACTAGGTTCTTTGGGATGGTGGTGGAGGATAAACAGGTGTCAGAAATGGATAGATTGGAGAAGAAGAGGTACATGGGCGTGGGGAGGTGGGTGTCAGTGATGGTGGCCAGGACATTGAGTAGGTTCTCAATGACGGTGACCATGTACATGGACAGGAACAGCCCAAAGAGGAAGGGCTGCAGTTCTGGTTCCTCATTTTGGGTTCTATTGCCCAAGGCGATTTATACGCTAAGTGGGATATTACTCAGCAGCAAAATGGATTGAGATTTGGATACATGGTAAAAATGGATGAACATTGAATACATCATGTTGAGAGGAATAAGCCAGACACAAAAATACACAGATGCTATGTTCTCACTTATATGAAATCCAGAGAGGTGGAGGATGGATTACATTAGTAGGGATCAAGTTGAGGAGGTAATATTGCTTCATGTGCAGAGTTTCTGTTTGAGGTGAAGAAACAGGTCAGACAATGAATTTGATTGTAGCAATGTGTGGTGAATGTACACATCGCCAGTGAAATGAACTCGTGATTATGGTTAAAATGCAAATTTGAATTATGAACCTTTAAATCCTATATAAAGTTTTTAAGTTTTTGTTTAGTGTTAAATTTATAAAAATATTAATAGATCTATTAACATAAGAAATTGAGCACCACACAAGGATATATGGGGAAAATAATTACACAATCCATACTAGGTGATAAGCTTAAGAAAAGGCAATTAAGAATGTCTAAATATTCTTAATTTAGAATATCTCAAAAGAAGGAAATATTTTATAAAAAGGGCTAAAATGACAAGGGGTATGTTTTGGTATAAGTATGACCTTCAGAATTGTTTTGGCCAGGTCTCATCAAGCTGAGAGTGTGGAACCCATGGTTTTACATCAAATGAATACAGTCTCCACTTTGTTGAAGAGGATAAAGCCAATTTCAACTACAAGGGCTGTATCTTCTCCCCATGTCAGTGCTTTGGGGATCTAAGGACCTCTTCCAGGTGGGCACTTCATCTGTAACTTTGGACGAAACTGTAAATCAGTGGATGGGGTGAATTGTTAGAAGTGAGATCAACGGAAGGCAGGAGAGTTCATGTAAGACAAATAATAAAAACGGAATTCCCTTGACTTCTACCTGGACTATTGGGAAGAGAGAATCAGTAGGAAAATTTTCCTTTCTGTCCAGCCCAGTGTCCCACAGGGTACATTTAACGAGGAAATGTGCTTAATGAGCAATTATAGGAGAGATGTAAAGATCTTCTCTGCTGCTGTCTCTCATCCTGTGCAACCCTGGACTGGACAGGACATGCATGTTTCCTTTGCAGACCCATCTCTGGTGAGGGGATGGATCCCACCCTCCTCCCTGATGTCTTGATGGAGAAAGACCTTCACTCCCATCGCCAACCTCCCAAGAAGGAATTTGTACTTCCACATGGACATCTTCTTCTCAGAAAGAGCATCTTGGTGAGTATGAAAACTCAGCAGATTTTGCAGGAGAAGGTCCAGGAAATGGAAGCCGAGAGCTTTTCCCTTAGGTCACCTGAGAGCTGGTTCAGCCCACCCTAGAACTGAGAGGTCATTGCACTTGTTTTCTGCTAGTGTAATATTCAATGTATTTCTTTGTCAGTGAAAATGGTGTCCATTGGACTTAGCAATGCAGGAATTCCTGTTGACAGTTAGTGATAGAAATGGAAGTACAATTAACAGAGGGATTGATTGGAAGAAAGTTGTAGAAAAAGCAGAATATCTGTCCATGGAGCTTTGTCCTAAATGGGAGCAGGGATAAAAGTGACATTAGCAATGGAAGAATGGGTGGTGAAGTGAGGGCTTTTTCTTCAGGGAGATACATTTGAGAATGTTTCTGTATGGAGGTCAGAGCTCCTGTAGATTTTAAGGAAGTAGATTTTACCCTGCAATAGCATTTCATGAGAAAAACACTTCCACACTGAGTTTCACATGAGGGAAAGGGAATATTTATTCAGTAGCTTTAAGTTGGTATATTACAAACTTTACACGGAAATTATTCCTTTATTGGGAAAATTAAATTAATGTGACTTTATGAGCCATTTAATTTTTCCATTTCAGCCAATTGTTTGTTCAAGTCTTGCTCTGTGTACTGGCACCTAAGTGCTTTGATTGCTTTGATTGAAACCTTTCCAATGCAGAAAGAATGTCAGTCTCTTTTCTTTAATTTCTTTTTTTTTTTAACTCCTTGTATGTTTGCCCTTTAGTTCTCTTGTTTAGGTATATGTGTATTTAGGGATATGGTATGAAAGTTCATCAATATTTTTTGTGAAATGGGTATTTTTTATGTAAAATCCAACTATCAGTGTTATGTATTATGTTTCTCATGTGGTCTTTTAAATTTAGAAATTCTTCTTCCTTTGAATTAGTAATAATTAGTTTGATATATGCATTCTCCATTGGTTTTGCATCCCTCTTTTCCTTATTATATCTGCTGTCTTCTGCAGTTAGTTCTTTTTATAAAATACCATCACCTTACCCCTTCATGTGAAAATGTTTTTATCATTTGAGCACAGGGCACCTTTGTCCTCTGTAATCTAGAGGGTACATCTGTGACTGTTACCCTAAGGAGGTAGAATTATATATAAGAAATATAAGGCTTTTGCACGATAGAAGAAATATCAGCCTCAACTCATCACCTGAATAACCATTCATTCACTGGCAGGAAGGAAGCATCTAGGCTTTTTACAGATATTGATTTAACATCTTAAACATCTCAAGAGGATGGCTACTCAAATCACCCCTACAGAGGGATGTTATTAAGAATGATTCCTATCAGATTTCCATAGCTAGTGCCTGTTACATCTGACTTTCAAAATCAATTTTGTCTGGTGTCAAAATTACTGTTTTTGCATTTAATTTCATTTAAAAGTCTACTCCCTCTTCACATATTCAATTCCCAAATTGACACTATATTTTCTTTTGTAAAATGTTGGTTTGTTCCCTTTGATCATTTTACTCTTGAGAGTTCAATTCGTGTGGTGTCTTGACCATGCAAAAATACCACTGCTTTAATTTTGCTTTTATTAGTTTTTGTGGATATCAGGGTATATTCCCAAAGTTGGAATGCCACAAGGACCAAGTAAAATTTCTTTATCACAGTCATGTGGGTCACTTGAGATGTTTTTATTCTTCTCCTTCAGTGCATGGCATTCTTTCCCTCAGTTTCCTTGCAGAGCAGCTTTTTATATTTACATAAACAGAGGGCAGAAATTTGCGATGTCAAAACGAAGCCCATATTTTTCATATGCAGGGAGACTTTCAAGCTGGAATTTCTGGATTGCATTTCTAATTTCTAAATATTTTGTGGAAATTGTATAAGATAGTCAGCTTGCACTGCACTCACTCCTGGCTTAATCTGTTTTTGTGGAGGTGAGAAGATTGTGATGTTAACATAGCACCAGGAGACCATTTTACATTGTGTATTTTTTGTGTGTCTGTATCTGTGTTTCTGTGTCTTCTTGTATGTGTGCCCATCTTTGTGTGTTTGTTCTTGTGTGCATTCTGTGTGTGCATCTGCCTGTGTGTATGTGCTTGTGTCTCAGTGGGTCTGTTTATATCTCTGTCTTAATGTATGTATGTCTGGGTGTCTTTGTCTGTCTTCTTGCATGTCGTATGTGTCTCTGGGAGTGTATCTGTGAATGAGTGTACATGTTTGCTGAGGTTTGCACAGTCATCTGAGCAGAATATTGAACGAAGTTCTTCAAATTCTCATGTCAACACCACATGATAGACACGAATGCTTCTGTGTGTGCATTGAAGGAAACTCAGTGTTTGTAGCTGCAGGCTTGAGGTTTCTGAAACCCACCCACACAACCTCGTCTTCTGAGTGGCTGTATTGCAATACAATATGCATGCTGTTTGCTGTGAGAATTCGGGTATCCATTGGGAAGGAATGGGATCCGGAAAATTGGCATGGGGATGTTTGGATGATGATGATGTTGGAGAGACATTGAAAGCCTAGATTCCACTGAGTCTTTGCCAGAGAAAACTATCACTTTCTGCTTTGAGAAATTCACTCTTCTGATTGCTGAAATAGGCCATTCTTTTAAAACCCTCAACTGACTGGATTAAATAACCTTGATGGTTGAGAGCAATCTCTTCAGGTGATTGTAGATGCAATCCTCCATACATAAAAAATTAAATTATTGATCATTTAAGTTCACAAAATATCTTCATAATAACTAACAAGCCAATGCTTACTTATGCAAACAACTGGACACTGCCACCTGGCCCAACTGACAAGTGAATCTATCACAGGTGGATATGAGAGCCTCAACCACAGTTGTCAATATCCAATGGACTCATGAACATAGTGGCCATGGTGTTAGGGATGGAGGTTATGCATGGGCTCAGCAACATAGACTTCGACTCACCAAGGCCAGGTTGGCAACAGCCACTGCTTAATGTTCATTCTTCCAGGAGCAGAGATGAACACCCAGTCCCTAAAGGGCAATATTCCTTAATGTGTCTGCCTGCTATGTGGTGGTAGGTGGTTTGCATTGGACCACTTTCATAAGGGAAGGGGCAGTGTTTTTTTTCACCTACAAGAATAGATATATACTCTTGATATGGATTTGTCTTCTTTGCTTGCAATGGTTCTGAGAAACTACCAACTCTAATTTGCATTATCCACCATAACGGCCATCCACCCTGTATTGCCTCTGGCCAAGGAGCTGACTTCACAGCAAATGAAGTGTCAGAATGGGCACATTGTCATGGAGTTCACTTGTCTTACCATGTTCCCCATCATCTGGATGAAGGCTGGGTTGATAGAGTGCTGGAATGGGCTTTGGAAGTCTCAATTATGGTAGTAGCTGGGTAGCAATACCTTGAAGTGGTGGGACAATGTTCTCCAGAAGGCTGTGTATAATCTAAATCAGCATCCACTCTATGATGCTCTTTATGGCATGTCCCAGATTAACAGGTCAAGGAGTAAAAGTATGGAAATGGCTGTGGCACCACTCATTGTTACTATTAGTGATTCATTAGAAAACTTTTGTTTCCTGCATTTTTGACCCTCTGCTCTATTGTTCCAGAGGTCTTTTTTCCAAAGGGAAGAGTGGACCCACCAGGAGAGACAACGATGTTTCCACTGAACTGAGAGTTAAGATGACCAGTGGGCAACTTTGGGCTTTTCATGCCTATCAATCAACAGGCACAAAAGAAGTTACTCTCCCTACTTCAGTGAATGATCCTGATTTTGAAGTGGAAAAAGAAGTGTAACTGCACACTGTAGGTGAAGAAGAGTTTGCCTGGAATACATGACATCTCTTTGGTCATCTCTTCATATTGCTATTCTCTGTGATTGAAGTCAATGGAAAACTGCAACCACTCAACCCAGGCTGGACCCCTTAGAGCCTAAAGCTTTAAGGACTGAAAAATTGGGTCACCACACCAGAGAAATAGGCACGACTAGCTGAGGTGCTTGCTGAGGGTCCAGTGAATATGGAATGAGTAGTTTTAAATACAGGGTTTTAAAACAGGTGGTTTTATATACAAGCCCTGCCTCCATACCATTTGTAGAAATGAGGAATGAAATGCTTATTTCTTCCTTGATTTCTCTTAATATTACTATAGATACATAAAGCAAAGCCTTCATTTTCTCTCTTTCCTTATCCCTATTTCATATAAAATAAATTGTATTAATTTTATGTCACAATATAAGCTACAAGATCTCAAGGTTCCCAAATAATTAATATTAATTGGTTACTTGCATCCTCTTGTGGGGAATGTGTTGTTACATTTCTGGTAGTATGCAGGACAGATGAATTATGCTATGTGAATGTATATCTATGTTATTAAAGTTATCTAGAAATTATAATTTCAGGAAACATTATAGGTGACAAGGTTACTAGGTCATGATTGTAATGGTTAATTTCCTGCATGAAATAGCCTAGGTCATTGTGTCCAAATGTATGCTCAAGCAGGCATTGGCCTGATTGTTTCTGGGATTGTTCTTTGTAGTTGAATGTAAATCGTTGGTCAGTTGAGTGCATAGCACTAACTGCATCTATAATCAACCAAGGAAAATGCCCTTAGCCATGAGAGGAGTCTCCTTATCCAATCAGTTGGACCTCAAAGGGAGAACTGACCATTTCATTAGTCATAAAAAAGAATTTCTATCTGTGTACTTCAGGTTTCCATCTTCTGGGGATTTCCTCATCACATTGATTGGAAGTGACAATGTGCAGCTTCTGTGGGGGAATTCAAAGTTATCTTCATTGAGTTCCTGTGAAATTCAATTTCACGCTGGGTCCTATGGATTTTGAACTTTTAATCCCCATACTCTTGAGACAAATGCTATTATAGATCTCTTAATATTTACATATAAATATATATATGCTTGATCTAGCTGTCTATGAACCATCTATCTGTCTTTCTCTCTTTCATCTATCTATATCTATCATTGGTTTCATTTCACTCATTTACTCTAATACTCCTTTGTGACCAACTTAATGAAGTGAAAGAAATACAACAGATAGATAAGGGACTCTCTATAACTTGGTGTTTCATCATTGGATCCCACCTTGTTCTCATAAGCTCCTTACACCATCTCTCATCATCTCCCTTTTACTAATCTCCTGACACACTGCCTTCCCTATTGAAGAGGAACATCCAGTCAAGCCCTTTCCTTAGGTCCTTTGCCCTGGGAATTCCCTGCACTGGTCACAGACTTCTCATATCCTTGACACTCCTACCTTCTGTAGGTCTGTATCTTGAGGTCTCAATTCAAATGTTTCCCTGCCTGCCAGTCTTGCTTGAATATTGAGCATCCCTACTCAACCTCTACATTTTCCCTGCTTCCATTTCATTTTAGCAGCTGTCTCCATGTCACATATTCTATCATTATGATATAATTGATTTTCTTTCCCTTTCACCAGATTGCAGGTAATTTTTCTTATCAACACATAATTTCCATTGCTTAGTCAGTGTCTGTGACATAGCTGGATGGAATATTCATTCCCAAATGAATGAATGAATTTCTCATGAAAACATTAGAATGTACAATCACTGGGGTAATAGTTCAAAAGTTGGACAGCAATTCCTAATCAGAGATGTCTCTCTGTTTAGAATTGATAAATGCAGAAATTAATGTCCTGACTCCAAAATATTAATTATGGATATATAAGTAATGGTTGTTTGTTTGAAAAGTAGTCATGTATTCCTCTGTTTTTGAGTACTTACATTAGATACATGGAACTGGGAAATGATATGCAAGTTTCAGAATTTCTCCTTTGGTGATTTTCAGAGGAACCAGAACTGCAACCATTCCCCTTTGGGCTCTTCCTGTCCATGTACCTGGTCACCGTCTTTGGGAAACTGCTCATCGTCCTGGCCAACACCACTGACTCCCACCTCCACACGCCCATGTACTTCTTCCTCTCCAATCTATCCTTTTCTGACATCCTTTTATCTTCCATCACTGTCCCAAAGATGCTGGTGAACATCCAGTCAGACAGCAAAGTCATAACCTATGCAGGCTGCCTCACCTAGCTGTACTTCTTCATACTCTTTGAAGGGTTGGATGATATTGTCCTCACCGTGATGCCCTATGACTGCTTTGTGGCCATCTGTCACCCCATGCACTACACAGCCATCATGAGCCCCCGGCTCTGTGTCCTGTTGGTTCTGGGGTGCTGGATTGTAAGTGTCCTGTATGCTTTTTTGCAAAGTTCATTGGTGTTGCGGTTGTCCTTTTGTGCACCCTTGGAAATCCCACACTTATTCTGTGAACTTAATCACAGGGTCCAACTCGCCTGCTCTGACACCTTCCTCAATAACATGGTGATATATTTAGCATCTGGGCTGCTGGGTGGAGGACCATTCATTGGTATCATTTTCTCCTATTTTAACATTGTTTCCTCCATATGTGCAATGTCATCAGCTCTGGGGAAATATAAAGCGTTCGCCACCTGTGCATCCCACCTCATGGTTGTCTTCTTATTTTATTGTACAAGTGTTGGTGTGTGCATGAGTTCTTTTTCCTTGCACAGTGTACACGCAAGTGCACAAGCCTCAGTGATGTACACGGTGGTCACACCCATGCTGAACCCCTTCATCTACAGTCTGAGGAACAAAGAATTAAAGGGGGTTCTGAAAAGACTCCTTGGTCAAAAACTATAAAGTGTTCATTGCCTCTGGGGCTGAAGAAGTGCAGTGGTTGTAGGGCTCAAACCCTCAGAAACAGAAATTATGATTCTTTGAAATTTCACGGAAGTTAAATATATCATTAAATATGTTCAAGTAAAACTTTAATGTATGCATGCTATTATGAAAGGAGAGAATTTTTTCTTGATGATTTCCATCAACTCAAGGAGTAATAAATCTTGAATTCCATGTACAATGTAAGAATTTGGATGCAGGACTGGGTAGCATGTTCTGCATTATTAGTGGCAAATACAGGTCTTTTCCTTCCTCTAACTAAAATATCTGCCCTTTCTCTAAATTTTATCAAAAATATTGAAGGTTTCATTAGTACACAATCTATTTTCTGACACTCTCATCCAACTTTTAGAGCTTTAGAGTTCAAAGTACCTCATGTAGAAAGGATGATTTACTCGAGACCTTGAAATCCAGCCCAATGATTCCTCTGTGAATGAAGGGCTTGCAGTTAGGGCACAAGTGAACTTTGAGCATTCATGCATGTCCATTCAACATACACTACCCACCCCGATTGGAACCTCAAAAGGAGTCATTATTTAACACAGTTCTCTGAAGTCAACTAGAATAACACTGTGATCATAAATGCTGTCCTAATATATGAAAGAATCCTTAAAATAAACAGTGATTTATTCTTCTGACTGTCTGTGATTCTGCTCACATTAATTATTTTCATGATTTACTTTCAATCGTTGAATTAGGAAACCATGGTATATATGTGTTGTTGGAATTATTACTGCAACCAAGTCTGTGGTGTGGAGATGTTGTGATTCCTGCAATGCTGCCCACTGCAGTACAGTCACCGCTTTATCACCTCTAAGGCTTTCCTTCAGAGGTGATCAGGTGGTGACAGGTTGGTCTAGGGTGCCCTTGACTGAGATGATGGTGTTTCCTCACATTTCTCTTGTCCTACAACAGGCTAGCCTGGAGATGTTCAGAAAGCTGAGGTAGACACCCACGGAGAGCTCCAGAAACATGTTGAAACTTTTTGATGCCAACTGTCACTTCCACCTTACTCTCTTTGCCAAAGCAAATGGAACACATTCAGTCCCGTCTAGAATCAAAGGTGGATCAACAGACTCCAGCTCTCAATAGGGGGAACTGCACAGTCTAATTGAAAGCACATGGATTTAGAGTGAGTTGGAAAAATAGGGCCAACTCTGCAAACAGTCTGTCCCAAGAAATCATTGCAATACAATTCAAAAAATTTTTATTGTGGTCTTTAACAACCCAACACTTGAATAATTTCACCTTTCACTTTGCCCTCAGTGGCATTGTAAAATTATTGGAGAAGCGAGTGGGAGTCAAACTGTACATTTATAAGTAGACATGGAATTTCTATTCCTGATCATGATAACTTCCTCAAATATAAATATTTCCTCCTATTCCTCGCCTCCCAGTCAGCATTCTTATGCAAAGAAGAAATAAACCTTTTTCCTTCCCAATGCCTTCTGAAAGGCAGGGAGAGCTTGTCTGACTTGATGACCCAGGACTTCCTGTGGTACCTCCAGAAACACAAAGATGGGCACCGGGTCACAAGAACCCCAAATGGAAAATCCTCCAAAAGTTCATCCTCAAAGATCCTTTGGGTTCAATCTTTTTTGTTCTCTCTGCCACCTGCTGCTCCCACCTGCCATACTTGATCTTAATTTCTTTACTTCAATAGCTAGGGCTTTCCTTTCCTAGGTCTGATCTTCATCTGCCTTCTCATCCTCACCCTTATGTCATTTAAACTTTGTTTAACCCAACTGCTTCTCAGTTTTGGTTCTGGCTCCATGGACTATGTCCAGTTTCTGAAATTCATTGAGCTTGTGGTATTGCACCTCTTCTCATGTATATTACAGCAGAAAAGGGAAATTTATAAATCCTTCCCATACACATCCCTTTCTACTACATCCTTGAATTCCATCCTCCTGAATAGGATGCAGCTTCCATGTCCATAAGTGCAGCAACTACTGAAAAATAAAAGGGGACGTTAGGGGTCCCTAACAGCTTTCCTGAGCTGCTGCACCATCCCTAGAACTCCTAATCTTAGCCCGGGAAAGTGTGCATAAATAAACCCAAATTTCTTTATGCAACTATTTTGGTTGGATGTCTGATACTGGAAGCTGAATACTATTCATGGTTAGATTCACTCTTCTTGACATCTTCAATCTATTGTCACATTTCCCAATAAGAAATGAGCTGCAAGGGGATGGAAAAATAGCCAGATGTCGCGTGTATTTTGTAATAGTCACACAATGTTATGGCAGTTTATTCTTTGATGACTGCCACACATGAAGAAATGCATTGACGAATTAGAAGACCACAAAATAGAAATGCTAGAATAAGACAAAATCCTCAAAAACATACCATAAGGGAATGAGAAAAAGAAAGTAATGTTATTATAATGAAATCCTCTCTAGAATTACAAGATACTTTCCTTGCATGTGGCTAGATGATTCTGAATTCATCTAGAAGAATAAGCTGGAACAGAGCATAAAATTATGACAAGATACTAGGAGACTTTCTCTATTCAACATTAAATATATTATGAAGATAGATAATTAAAAATAAGGGCCAATCCAAGCACTGGAGTAACTTTCCAGAAACTTACAGCCTTCAGATAGGTCCCTGGTGCAGATAACTCCTGAACTTAGAGGGCCCATCCTCTCTAGAATATGAACTAGTTCCATCTCTGTATAGTGGATTAGTGACAGACCCTTCCAATATCAAAAACTTAGAATTACCATAGCCCAAACACCCCTAAATCGGGGTATGGAAAGATCAAAGGTGATGTTGGCGTTATACAGAGAAAATAGGATTTAACAAATGAATATGATTGCTGCATCCTTAAACAGATATCTCTTTAAATCTCCAGTATTTTAGAGCAACTAAAACTAACATCCTAAAATTGTGGACTTGTAACCCATGTCAAACTGTGAAATGTGTTCTACAACTAACTATGGTGCTGTGGTTTGAAATATATAGTTTTTCACGTAAATGTTATTTCCACAAAAAAGAAGGAAAAATTGATTGTGGTAATAAAAGCTATTAAAATACATACATATTATGCCCTCCAGGCTGCTATATTCTTGAGCACTTAGAAGGAAATATATGAGAGGAGCATTTGGTAGCCCATGACAAACTCTGGGATCTGTCCTCTAACTAACTGTTGAAGAGTGCTTTGAAAACAATTGCTTTCTTTTTTCCTTGCTTTGTATATATGTTATACTATACAATTTAAAAAAGAAATAAAACAAATAACGACCAAATGATTACAGAGATTGTTCACTGTGTAAGCATAAAAATCATGAAACAGATGTTAATTCTGAAGAATGTGATCAAAGAAACAAATCATACTTATTGCATCTTCTGGGGATGAACATATTTCAGTCCACCTCATTCTTCCTTGTGAACCCAAGAAAAGACACGTTCTTCCTTCCTTCCAAGTGAAGTCACCGCGGGGTGGGCCCCACTCCCTCCCTGGCTGTCAACCCCCACCCCCCACCCAACTCTCCTCACCTCTCTCCCCTGGGGTCCCACCAGCTTTACACACCTTCCAGGTCCACAAGCTGCCCCCGCCCCTCTGATTCCCAGTTTTTACACTCTGTATTCCCCTCTCAGAGGGAATTGGAGACTAAAAACACTAAAGCTGGACATTCACCCACCATGAAGGTGGTGGAAACTGAAATGCACATCCACTCCCAGATGGTGGAGATGACAAAGAAGTGAAAGGCCAAAATGAGCAAGAGAGGGAAAGCCCCAGGCCACCTAACCCACTGTGTTCCTCTCTGGTCTTGTTGCCTGGAGGTGTCAAAGATTTCCCACCAGCCCCTTGCAGGGGGAGGCACCAGGAGCCCCTCACCTCGGTGGACAAGCATCCTTCCCCGAGGACCCAGCATGACAAGCAGCCAGGGATGGACCAGTCCCTAGACCTCAGGTCCTCTCAGCGACAATCCAGGATGCCCCGAAATTTGATATTTATCCAAGATAAAGACTGGTGTCTTCCTCAAAATACCTCTCCGTAGGTGATCTGAGGCTAAGCACACTTTTGTTTTCCTTAAATCTCCATTTTTATAGAAACATATCAAATTCCAACCTTGTTTAAATCAGAACTGGTTCGATGTTTTTCAAACATCACCTACACCTGTATGTTCAGACACAGTGTGATCTAGAAGTGCCATTTTCAAAATTTGCCAAAA
>PVIY010023347.1:0-39473 GCA_004026745.1 Myrmecophaga tridactyla | reverse complement strand
TAGAGATGTGGCATGCCCAATCGTGGTGTGACCTTTTATTTAGATAAAGATGTAACTTCACCCATTCAAGGTGGGTCTTGATTAGTTTACTAAAGTCCTTTAAAAGAGGAAACCTTTTGGAGAAACCTTAGATGCAGTTGCTTAGAGAATAGTTATTTCAGAGCTGACAGAGACATGGGTGTTTGGAGATGCTTGGTGTGCCAACAAAGAGGGTAGATATCTCGACATGAGTAGTATGCAGCAGACATTTCCATCTGCCTTCCTATGAGATGGTAAGCAAGTCAGAACCCAGAGTTGTGTCCAGGAGGTGCTAAGTGAATGCCCACAGATGCTTAGAGAGGAAACTACTTGCATCAGAAACAGAAGAAACAGAACCAGGAACAAGGACCAGCAGATACCAGTCACATGCTATCTCCGCTGATGGAGGCGTTCCAGATGGCATCAACCTTTCTTGGTGTGCAGGTAACCCCTTTTTGGTGCCTTAATTTGGACATTTTCACAGTCTTAGTACTGTAAACTTGAAAATTAAATTCCCTTTATAAAAGCCATTCCATTTCTGATATAATACATTCCAGCAGCTTAACAAGCTAATACAGATGAATGGATAGATGGATGGATACATACTACATACATACAGATTGATTTTCAATCATACTTAGACTTTTAGACTGATAATAATTTTTAAATTATATATATATCCCTAGCATATTTGTAGCAGAGGTTAGCATGTCTACAAATTCTGTGGCATACCTCTTATTGTGAAATATTTATGCTCTTTCCTATTGAATTTTAGTGACTTCTTTATAGCTAATAGAATGCAGCAGAAGTTATTCTGAGGACTGATTTTTCTGGTCCAATTTCTCATGGAAACTTCACTTTGTCCTGGTCTCTTCCTTAAAGTGTCAACTGCTTTTCATATTTTTCCTGCTCTTACTTAATATCCAGAACACTCAAACAGCTGTTTTCTTTGTATTTTTCCTAGATTTCATGAACAATCTCCTGTGGAAGGGTCCATTACTCCTCCACAGTGGAAGCAGAACTCCTGACTTTAATTTTGACAATATTTTGCAATTTAAAAGCATGATTTAAAAGTGAAAAAATTGAAAATAAATCTAAATAAATGCTTGTATAAAGCATTCACACAGAGAAAAAATTGTCTCAAGTGACTTCAGAAAACAGTATTTTGTTCATACTTAATTTTCTATGGACAAACGTACAGCAAAAATGTTTTAAAATGTAATTAGTAGTGTTGATTATAATTTTAGATGCACAGTTATTTTGAAATGACATTTATAATAAAGAACAAATCAGAAAGGAAATGATGTTAATGATGCTCAAATCAAGATTTCCTGTGAAAATAAAGGAATATTATTATAAAATCCAAAAAATTAAATGAAAAACTGCAATATTAAAATTCATTAAAACTTAAATGTAAAATATTTTTTGAAAATATGAATCCACTATTTCTACCCACAAATAAAGTCTAGAAGAAAGCAATGCTACCCCCAAGATCTATTTATACTCTTTGCATTGATTCCACAATGAAATGTAGAGAGCAACTTGGGAAAATGGCTAATTTAAGATGTGGATCTGGTAAAGGCAAAAGAGAGCCTTTTGCTAAAAGTGAAACAAAAATTTCAAATATTAATAAGGCTATATTCAAATTATACAAGAGTTAAATGATGTTCATGTATTATATATTTGAAATTGTTTCAACAACCTTTTAGTAAGGTACAAGTATTATCTCAAATTATAGATAAAAAATGGTCTCACAAATACTTACTTTCATCCATAAATTGTTGCTAGTTGTTAAAAGGCTAAAGAAAACTGTATATAAAGTGCTCAGGAATGTGACTACTACATAGAAAACATTCAATAAATGGTAGTTATTATTAGTCATAATAATAGTTGAATGCATATTATCAGCACTTATGAATTTTAATGATGTAAATCAGCTCATTACTTATTCAATCCAGTATGTTTCAATAATGTTTGAAATGATGCAGTAAATGGCAATCCATTGGATTAAGTAAATAAGCCATTTATTAAGGGTTCTGAATAAAGCAGTAAAGAGAGAATCTATAATATATCCACTTATTTTCAAAGTCAGAAAAGTATTGGTAAATTAAATCTACTTTTGCCTTACTTTTCACTTGTATTTAGTCTGATCATTGCCATCTGTGGTTTTACTGTGAAGTAGGAGAATCACATTTAAGGAAAAAAAAAGCAATATATATATACCTGCATGATAATATTAAATATAATATATCTAATTAAATATGTATATGATAATACTTTCAAAAACTTATAGTATTTTTTATTTAATAGGTGTTATACTTTTATCTTTAAATAGTTAAATAAATGAACTTTTTGTCATTTATTTTTTTCTATCATAGATAGTTTAATTCAAAATATCTGTACCTCACCCAAAAGTTAACCTTATTTAAAAAGTCAGGTTAAAGTTGTTAAAGGGTCCTACTTCCACATATCATAGTCTGCTGAACATGAAACTCATGTATTTCAATGATTGTACTGCATTTTAAATCATTAGTCCTATATAAAACAATTCCACTTAAGGTGCTTTAGTAATAGCTCATTTACTTAATTGTCATTACAGCCTCAGTGAACTGAATGGTACTCTAGTGTTTTGAAAGAGTTAATGTGTCTCCTTGGACAAATATGCTGCCAGCAGGGAGTCTGTATGGAAGCCTAGAGAATACATGCTTCACCAGGGAAAAGCATGGTTTTGTGGCTAGGGTTATATATAAAAGTATTAATCCCCACTAAGAAATTATATAAAATGATAATGAAGTAGGGAAGAAAGAAGATGGGGAGGCAAGTACAATGAGAAAAAGCTGGAAGTCTAAAAGTATGAGTCCTTGAGAGGAAGAAAACCAAGTGGGATTCCTAAAGAAGAACAGGGAGCAGAGTGGAAGGATTTTGAGTCAACTGTTTCTGAATGCATTTGCCCCTTGCCTTCTGTCCTGATCATCACTGGTAATCAACAAGGTGCAACATCCCTCAGTGCTCTGTCAGAGAGTGGGCGAGTGGATATCTTTTGTCAGAAAGGAGAATTTAAGAAGAATCTTGTCCACTGACCAAGGTGTTACTGAACAGAGAAAGTGGGTCGGGTAGGCATGTACTCCTCACTGCTATGACACTGGAATCTGGGATTTAGTCGCCAAACCCAAACCCTATTGTTTTAGTTTCTTGGCTGCTAAACCAAACACCCTACAATCGGTTGGCTTAACAACTGGGATTTATTGGCTCAAGGCTTCAGAGCTTCCAGCAGCTCCCTCTGGCTTCTCAATCTGTCTGACTCATTCTGTTTTTAAAGGACTCCAGGAATCAAGATCAAACCCAACCTGACTCAATTAACTGAAGTAACATCTTGAAGAGCTATTGCTTAGATTGGTCCACACTCACCAGTATTTAAACTAGGATTAAGAAAATGTCCAAACTAGGGTAGACATTTCAATCTCCCACATATGTTAATAATTTATTTATATTTAAATAACCTTCTAAGCAGTTTTTACGATAAACTTGATATTTTTCAGTCATAAATTTAAAATTTTTATTTTAAAATATCTAAATTTGTTCTTCTGCTTCTATATTACCATATTTAGTACAAATAAAGCCTACTTTTATGATAGCTATTTATGCTCATCAATTTCAGAATAAAAAAAGCTGTGTTTTGTGAATTTGCTTTTGTCACTTATTAAGTGCTTATCCATGAATATTCCATTAACTACTCTAATCCACAATGTTAAAATGATGTACTAATATTCACTTCATAAGTTGATGGTAAGTATTAAAGGACATAAACTATGTAAAACACATTAAGACAGGAAATGGCAAATTATGTGACTACTTCATAAATGACAATGTCATTATGAATAAATATATGTCTCTATATGTATTTATAATATTAATATTTACTATAAATTCAGCAATACATACTAAACTATGCTCATATATCTATATTAGATTATATAGATAATACTATAATATTCTGCAGTAATGATTCTCTATATAAATATCCTATATTATTACTATACATTATTATAATATATTATACATTATTATACTTATAATAATGTATATAGCCTTATGTTATAATACCTATTTCTCTTCTCACTTTCTCTCAATATACATATAGTGTGTATATATATGCATGTTATTTGCTCCCATTCATACAACATTAGCTATTCTCATTTCATGATAGGGTATCTGTTTAATGAAAAAGGACAAAGCAAAATTACATTCCTATGTCAAACACACTAGTGGATATTTGGGAATAAGTCCTACTTTAATATTATCAGCCCTTTGCTTGACATTTTATAATTGAATCGGTATAATTACTTCTGGTCTGCATTGCATAGATTTCATGGCCAATTTTATCAAGAAGCTACAATGAAAAAAATTGATTATTTATTGAGCATGATATCTGTGTAGAATATGTTGTTAACCATGAATTAATGGCCATTCCTGAACACAATATTTAAAAAGCTAACTCCAAC
Organism: Myrmecophaga tridactyla; assembly: GCA_004026745.1. NCBI lineage: Eukaryota > Metazoa > Chordata > Mammalia > Pilosa > Myrmecophagidae > Myrmecophaga > Myrmecophaga tridactyla. Next base: position 34,953 of record PVIY010023347.1, on the reverse strand, counting down.
ACTAAAACTTATCTCTATCTGAAAGTATCTTGTTTGTTTACGTATCATTCTTGTTGATTGCTTACTATCTCCTTCATTATCACCCAGAATTCTGGGAGGCAGGGTCATTGCCTCTTGTGTCCATGGCATTTCTGCAGCAAAGATCAGAGAATGGAATCTAGAAATAAGCATCAATCAAGTATCTGGGAAGACTCTGTTTTTCTCCCATGTATTCTTTCTTTCGTAGGATCGATTAGATTTATTCCATTCTTGCTCTTACACCTTTTCTGCAGGCACACAACCCTTAAATTGGTCTTTGTAAAATTCCTGAGTTTTATATCATCTGAAACCAAACTACTTTCATATATACTTGATGTTTTTTCAGACTACATTCCAATTTCTTAGAAAAGAATTGGATTAGTTTATTTGGGGTTAGCTATTTATCTGCTGCCAAACTGCTGACCAAGACAGTAAAATCATGTATCAGTGTGGTGAGTTTGAGCATTTGAGGGCTAATCTAGAATAATAATATGATCATGAGATAGCATGAGCACAATGAGCTTAATTTGGGTGGTGTGTATGCAAATTCGCATGAGAGAGGAAGTCCATCCCTGCATAGGACCTTTCAGAGATAGTGGTTCAGTGACAAGCCCAGAAGGAAAGAACAGGAGAGAACTCCTTGGGTAGAGAGCAATCCAGGAGAGGATTGACGTGTCTAGGTGATTTCTCTCAGCAGGACAAGGGGGAGACTTCAGGTCAGAGGGGTCCTCAGGACAGTTGTGGTTTGGTGTTTTTTATAGCCTCTTGTATTATCTATGGCAAGCAGATATTGGGTGTAGTTTCTCAGGGTATGAAAAGCAGACAGTCTATAGAGAGCCAAAGATATTGTTATACAGACTATATTTCAAACAAGTGCAAGAATTTGAGTTTGGCAAGCTAAGTTTTGAGCTAATTGTCCTAGTTGATAAAATGAAGTAAAACAGTGTAGTGTCCAATTAAGAACCATCCTTCACCCATTATTATAGCAGTCAGGAATCCGACTCATAGCAATATATTTTGTAATAATTTTCGATAAAGGATGATGGATGCTACAATAGAACTTAATATGGTTGTCAAGGGATGTTTGTGGATGACAAAATTAAAGTAGGAGTGTTTGTTAGAACGCATCCCCCAAATTCTTTGATGTTCAGATCATTGAAAGTGGGCTCATGCTCTCGTCCTTTGATTCTGGCCTTTCTAACTGCTTAACCAATAGAATAAAGCTTTTGGGACTCTACGCCAGTTTCTGAGACCAGATCTTAAGGAGCTTTTATGTCCTTTTGGATATTTGCTCATGAAATGCAGCTGTGAAAAACTCCAAGCAACCCCGTGGACAGACTGATGTGGACAGAAACAGCCAGCTGGCAACACCTTGACAGCCAAGTGACTGAGCCATCCTGGAGGTGGAACCTCTAACCCAGTTAAGCTGACAGAGTGACACTGTGTGGAAAAAAGGAGATGCTGCCGGATAAGTCCTGCCCAAACTACACATTTGTGAGCAAAATAAGGGTTTCTTCAATACCCCAGAATATTGGGATGATTTATTTCACAGCATTAGTAGATAACTGTAAAATAAATCAAAACACTTCTATGTTCTATGCTTATAAAATAGAGTGTACCCCACCTTTAATTCTCATTTAAGCTCTGATTTCATTTTATTCAATTAAACATCTAATCAGTTCCATTCCGTCTTGCTGCAATTATTCTTTTGAATTTAGTTATAAGGAGAGGGGAAATTAGATGCTTCACAGACGTCTCAAAAATGCAAGTAAGAATACAAGTAAAAATGCAAGTGTGTTTAGGGACATGCTCATAGGTAACAAAGAGAACTTAGATGCATCTCTTGTCTAGTGATTATTCCAAATGAGGATTAATATAGCACGGTGTGTTTAATTTTATTTTTAGCAGTGTTCTAAAAACAGAGAAATTATTCAGTGAAAATTTATTGATTAACTGATTAATTTACAGGTATTTTATGCATTTGTTGCTTACTTACCACAAAAGTGAATATCAGCAAGGCTTTAAGCACAAGGAGAAAATTAAAAAGATATCCAACTTTGTTTAATAAATAAAACTTAGAAAAAGTGTGAAATGGTATTAAGCTTTAACATCTTACTAGTAATGACCTATGAAATTAAATGTTTTGAATAGATCACTCTTACTTTAAGACATCAACTGAATATATTCCATTGTTTCCCATTCATTTGTTTTTTTGTGTATGATTTTCTTACCAAGATATAGAAGTTTTATTTGAAAATCAAGATGCAATAAGAATTCTGGACTTGTTTATTAACTTTTGAACAATTTCAAAAGAACTGGATATTAATTAGTATTTACTTGAGATTATTAAGAAAATATCAAGATATTTTGAATCATTTATTTTACACTTGGCCAGTAATAGAGCAAAAATGCTCTCAATATGTAATTCATGATTTCCACAATGCATTTGACATAGACTTTCATGTGACATGATAACATATATGGAATAATGAACTCTGAATGAATGTGGATTTAAGTATAAATCTATAGTTTAGGATAAAGGAATAGATAAAGGCATTGAATAAATAAAAAAGAGAAAAAAGCATTATGACATTTTACAATGAATGCAATTGAAAAGGAGTTTTCGAGGAGGAAGTACAGAGATTTTCTCTTATTAGGTCCTATTAAACATATTACCTGGATGAAGGCATTACAGGCATATTCTCATATTTTCCTGATAACATGAGCCTAAGTGGTGTCTTAGGTACAGAATTACATTAAAAATTAATCTTTTGATAAGTGAATGATAGTTTGAAAAAAATAAGATTGATTCTTTCAAGGATAAATTTAAAGTAGTAAAATATTCATTTCTACCATAAAACTGCAGAAGTATTTCCCCAAAATATGTTACATGGTGTTAATAAATGCACCTCCAAAAAAAAAGAAAGAGAGAGAGAGAGAATGATCAAATTAGCTTAGGTGATGTTTCAAATCATATATGAAGAGTTTGACTCATGTTATAGTATATTGGCAGTTTTTATATGCTGTTTCATAGAAATTTGTTACCACATTGTGTCCAAAATATATTTAATCAGACAACTGTTTTTCAGCAAACACATCCAAAAGTCACCTGTGGAACATAATTCTGTAGAAAATTATTTTGAGAAACTCTCCATTATTACTTTTAGAACCAAAGTGGTAGCACTGTTACTTTGTTCATTTGCACATGAAAAACTTTAACAAATTAGAGAATTATAAGCGGAACAGAATAGAATTATAACTAAAAAGAGTACACTGTGGGAAAAATCATTAATGATTAGGAAGGTAAGAGAAGATTTAGGGGTCGCCTTATAAATTTTTTATCAATTATTCAAAGCTATATAATTGAGTGGGTATAAAAGCCCAGATAAAATAATTAGTATCAATGGGGACACATGCCAGGGAAGCATCTTTCAAATTAATAAAAATATATAACAACTTCTAAAATAATTTGGTTATCTTTCAACAGAAGTTCGCAATAAGAGATTATGTTCCTTAGTATAAAGAATATTGAGTAAAATATTCTATTCAGATATAAGGTTATATAAAATGCCTAACAGTTTTGTTGAAAGTTATTACATATGATTCTAGATCCTAAGTAGATTAAATGCAAAGGATTATGCCTTTAAGAATTAAACTGGATCTGTATTGGATAATTTTTCCTTAAAATATTTAGTTAATTACTATCTATTATAATTTCCATCTTATGCAAATATGATACAAATCAATGTAATCCAATTAAGTCACTTGATTTTTGTGTAAAAAATTCTGAGAGTTTATGTTGCCCTTTTGCTTAAATCCTCAGACACTTAACTGCAAATTATAAACTTCCACCACTGTGAAAAAAAATCTCAAGATCTGATCTCTGTGGGTTTAGCCTGTGCTCATGTCCCTGCTTCCAGGCTATATTTCTTATTCCCTAAATATTTTATTTGGTGTAATCTGTTGATGACAAAATGTTTTCTGGGGAGTTTCGGTTTTCTGAATAAGTTTTATTCAGTGTTAACTGTGGGGCTTTCTTTCTAGACCCGGAGAATATTGTAAAATATCCTGAATGTTTTCTTCAGTGAAATCTAACCTGTGGTAGCAAACTGCTGATTTGCTATTCCTAAACAACACACATCCATTACAGGTTCTATGTACCAGAAACAGTCCTTCTTGTTTTCCGTTAGGAAGTAGAAATCATATTGTTTATGGCATTGTAAGACTGTAAAGTCAGTGATAAACTAAAAATAAAGGAACGTGTCTAGCAAAACAACTCCTGATATCTTTACTTTGTATACATGCATTCTGTCCTCACCACATATGTTTTAATTAAAAATGTCGTAACTAATTTCCAAATCATAGTAATGCTCTCAGATTTTAGAGGGAAGGGGAGCAATATATGCTATTCAATCAGAGATTAAGTAAAAAATCTTCTTTAAGAGAAAATTTTTGAATGAAGGCATTTTATTCTACTTGCCTTTGGAAGCTCTGCTTTAACATATATTCTGCAGTTTGTGTACATGTTATAACGATTTATACGATTTTGTTCTTTTCTTTGAGTTGCTGTCCCTTGAACAAAGTATGATAAAGAAAAATGTCATCATAACTTTGCAGTGAATAGATAGATTGCGACAGAAGACTACTGGGAAACAGGAGAGTACGCTTGAACTTGGCAGTCCTTTCTGAATAGTTCCCATGCAAGTAGCAAAATCATAAAGCCTCTTATTTGGTGGGAGTACAGAATGAGAAATTGATTTGACTCTTGTACAGAATGCTCAGTATTTCTTGGAATCATTACCTATATCTCAATTTATTCTGTTGGGCAAAAATGAATTTGGCTATTATTTTAACTGACATGAAAGGAAAGAATCAAAGAGTTCCAGCTTCCACTAGTTCCTATGGACAGTGAAATGAGAAAATGAGTGGCTAGAATTTAAGCCTCTTACTTGTAACAGCCTGTGATTGCTGCAAGGACAGAGTAGAATCACGTCCTCAGGAGTGTGAGGCTGAGAATATGTACATCCAATCCCTTCCACGAGGAAGAGGACATTTTAAGAAGCTTGGGAACTTTATTTTCATTTTAAAAGCTATGCAGTGTAAACTCAAAGTGAGTGTGTTGCAAAGATCGTGGAAGAAGGCACTTAAAATGATTAATGGTTAATTTTCATCTACAAAGGCCATGTAAAGAAACATATAACCAGAAAAATCTTTGCATTAAAGTGCAAGGTCAGAGTTGACAAAACTGTGAAAACATTCAGGAGAAACACTTTTACTGTTGACCACTTAAATAAAATACTGGGGCTTTCTCCAAGTTTAGGTTATATTCTATAAAATGATAAACCACACTCATAGACCTCAGCATATAGTATACCTTTCACAGCTTCAGAGATAATAGTAAAATGTCTATAATTTGTGAAGAACTATATGGAGAAATGTGATGGGGTTTTAAGTCATTGACACTCTTTATTACTGCTTTAGTAGTCATCTTGTTATTACTGTTTTTCACCTACAAAAAGATCATAGGCTCTGTTAGAATTTAACTTCTATATCATAGATTAATTTTGAGTCACATTTTGATAAAAACAGTAAATACTAAATAATGAAAATGTTTAATTTACTACTGATAACCTCAGTGTTAATAACATACTACCCTTTTAAAATTAAGAAATGAGGAATTCTGCCAATTAGAATTGATGTATTTATTTTCATAAATGTTGGTAGAATGACTTGTAATTATCTTTTAAATATTCTATCAATATCTCATTTTAAAAAGAGAAAATTAGAAAATAGTCTTCTTATAAGTAGAATTTTAAGTAAATATTATTAAAAATACGCCTGTAAATGTGTCATCTGAAAGTGTCACTAACAGAAAGGAGAGTCTAACTAAATTAAATCTAACATGAATTTTTCACTGATTCTGAACTTGTTGCTCAAAACTTGTTATCCTCAAGTTGGAACAACTAGTTCCAGATTCTGGTTCTTCTAGGCAACTTTTAGTTGTAGCTTTATTGAGACATAATTTTTAGTTGGTGATTATTTTATAGTTCAATTTGCTGCACAATAGAAATGGCAATTCAGTGATGAAAAGTCCAAGGCAAATGGGCAGATGGCCATTTTCTCTGCAATGTTACTTCACAAAAGTTTTTTTATTTTTTTATTTTTATTTTTTTACCAGAATCAGAGAACTCAGATCATGGAACAGCAGAGTATGCTAAAACTTTAAGTGTCTGCTCTTCCAACTATCCTTGCTTCAGTTCTTGGCTGCTTACTAGACTTGGAATACTTCCAATTGTAGGAATTAGAGACAGATCACCTTTTAAAGATATCTTTCATAGAAACTTTGTTTTTACCTTATACTAGACACAATCTCTCTTGTAGCATGCACAAACAGTTGAGCTCGAATGTAATCAGGAGAGTAAACAGTCATTTACTGTGAATAAATATGGAGCATGTGGAGAATAAAATTTCCAAGATTTATCATGAACGTACAGAAAAGGGGCCTCTAGAACCATTTTTCTATTCACCCTACATAGCTTTCCCTATTTTTAATGTGAATTCAGCATTCATGGAAAATGCTAAGATGACAAGCAAAGTTGGCAAATCTACTTTTTTATACAATGACTGCAGCATTCTCTACTCAAGTCTGAAACAATGCCTCAGGCCTCAGCTCGAGGATTCACTAGGGGAATGAGAATATTTCATTCCCTTCTGACTGAGTTTATTTATGCCAGAAGGATGCCAATTATGTCAACTTTTGTCCAGCAGATATATATATATAAGCATTTCATGTAGACTATCTGATGGTGCAAGTGACATGACAATAACTTGATATCTAGATTGCTTCAGCTAGATATGAATGAATAGGGCCCCACAAAGCAAAGTCCAGGTTTTCCATTTCTAATTTTAAACGTAGATTTTGAATTTTTCATATCTCCACATTTATTTGAGATTATCTCAATCTTTTTATAATCAATTTTCACACCTTTTAAAATAGTGCTAAAACACAGACTGTATTAAATATAAGGTTTGAATTAACTAAAATATAGATATAATATCTCTAGGATATTTATTTTTGGATCATTATATGGTATGGAAGTTTAGTTTTCTGTTTCTGTACCACTTTCTTGCTTAATTCAGTTCTGGAAAATTGTGCGTGTTTGGGGTATATGTTTCTTAAAGCAGTAGTAGAATTTACGATGATATTTAAGAATGTATATGGTTATCTAACCATGATAGTGATAAATTGAATGAATGATTGAATAGTGACCTTTTATATTCTAACCAGAAACAGAAGCCCTCACTAACATTTATATCATACTAGTGCACAATATACAAGAAGATAGAGTGAGAGAAACTGTTTTTGCTGTACATTTGAAATGAAACAAGGCACAAGAAAGAGAAAAAAAAAATCCAAAATTCAAGATTTGAAGGTAAGAATTTCTGTTTTTTCTATATTTTAATGCCTGTAACTATGTAAATGAGGTAGGTTGCTTATAAGAGTAAATTTTTGAATATATAGAGAGACAGTATCAAATAAAATAAGAAAAACAACAATTCCCCGTAAAAAACTTAAAAGCTAAAGAGAATAAAGAAACTAAAAGATTCTAATCAAAGTTCAAACTGTTATGGAAATGATTTTGAATAGATGCACAAAATGAAGGTTTTGTTCATTTAATTAGTGTTTTTAATTAGACATGGTTGGGACTGCCAAAGTGAAAAAAGAAGTTTGGTACTGGAAAGATTATAAATTGTGGATTTCATTAAAAGTATATGCACTTTATAGAAGATAATTATTGGTATTTTAAGATGCTATATCCAAAACTGTTTCCTTATGTTATTGGTTAGAATTCCAGGTTGCTGGATACAGAATCCTATTTCACTTTATTGTGTTATTAAGGTTTTATGTTCAGGATATTTGTGGAATTAGGAAGATTGAGCTTTTCATCATTACAATCTCATCTAGCATAATTAGAATATTCTTCAAGACACATCAGTATATCAGTTACTTCAGTGTTTCTTTGAAGATCCTTATAGCTAATGCTTTTGTGTAAGAAAATGACAAATGAATCATATGCCTTATCGTTTCACTTAAATAAAGACTTCTTTGGGGAACAAGGCAAAATAATCAAGTCGCTTAAAATAGAGAGAAAGAAAGAGATTAATGTAAGCAAATATTTCTCCAGTGCAACACATTTACTTACGTTCTTTTAGTTCCTAAGTATTATAAAAACTACAATGCAATCAAATAAAAAGCCTCACTCATAAAAGAAAAGCTTCAAAAGAACAAAGCAGATACATATTACTAAGCTCTAGAAATCCCAAATATATTTTATTTTCCCAAGTTTAAGCATAAGAAATTAATTTCAGTCATTATCAAGTATCTTCAAAAAACCAAAGCAGTATTCTTTAAGATGCTTTTGTTTTGGTGGGCCATGGTGGCTCAGCAGGCAAGAACGCTTGCCTGCCATGCCAGAGGACCCGGGTTCGATTCCTGATGCCTGCCCAAGTTAAAAAAAAAAACAAAAAAAAGATGCTTTTGTTTTAATTGGGAGAGTAGTATTTTCCAAAACTGCCGATCAACAGCAGTAATAACACAAAATATATATGTATATGTTTATTTTATATAAAAAATATAAGTTATATAATACATGTTATATATCAAGTGTATATAGTTCTATACCCATTTACATAGATACATGCATACATTGGCTAAAACTAACATAAATGTTTACACAATTTCTTTCCATTTCAGAATGCAATATTCAGTAACACTGTTTTGTATTATTGCACAATATATTCATTGCAATTACAACCAATCTGTATCTTATTTGATACTATAAAAATGCTTCTGCTTCCTAGAAATTAAAGGTATAATTATGATCTATTTGCCAGGTGCGTTATTTTTAGAAGGAAAAGGAAAGCAACCAAATAAAAACCTCCCCATTAAATGAGAGAGAAGGACTTGACTATAAAATGTCAGTAACTATGAAGTATCTGAGATTTACCATATTTGCAAGCTAACAAATTAGCCTGCCACAATTATTGGATGGTGATAGAAGACACTAGACTCCTGAGTCAGAGACAAAAGACACCTTTCATTTCTTACTGCAATAGCAGCAGTAAGAGTTTTACCATTTGTTCTGGTCCTCTGAGTCTCAATTCCCACAGGATCACATGAAGAAGGACAGATGATACCTACACACAGTGGTGCATGTAAAGAAAAGAAATCTGAGCTTGGGGAGGCCCACTATTTTATAATGAACACTAAATCTATTTGACCCTTTCCTCAGTGGGAGATATTATTATTATTTTATTATTATTATTATTATTATTATTATTATTATTATTATTATTATTATTTTGGAAGCAAAGACACCTGCCCTTTGCTCTGCAGGAAGGTATTGTCACTACCTTGCAAGGCAGGTTGCTGTATAAACATCCTTGAAAAGATAGTCAAAATGAAATTTAGCCTGAGTCTCATTACAATGCATACAAAAACAAAAGATATTCAAGGAGAATTGTCTCTCACCAATATCGAATGAAATTGCTGGATATCCATCCAAATATTTTCTTAATATTCCACTAGAAATACCAGATGATTCTGTTTACCTCAGCTTTTTTATAGTTGATGGAAACACATATGATTGTTAAATTGTTAAAGTTTCTAATAGATAAATAGCCAATTTCGTATTCTATTTGACTTATTATTTTTACATTTATTTGACTGTTGAAGATATTATATACATATATGTATGTGGGCATATATAATATCATATATATAATAATATCAACAATTAACTGAAATGAAATCATTTTACGATAAATCTGCCTCTCCAATTTTTGAAAATCACTTGGGATATGTTTTCTTATCAGAGTAGTGTGACATCTTTTTCTTTTTCCATTTCTGATTGATTTTTCTTTACAACTCTAAGATGAGATGTAATTTAATGATACAAATAGTAATTATCCAACATTTCTTATACATGAATTAATTTATTAATCGAAATATGAATTAAACAAAAGAACTAATATTTTGTAATGTTATCAATGATTAGCATCATTTCAGTGATTTTGAAACAATTTCTACATTTACATAGTCATTCAAATTACAAACATAAGTTAATAAATTTATGACTGGTACAATACAAACTATATTTCATTAGACTTGAGGCAAGTTTTATGCTAAAAAATGACTCACATCACTTTGTACTTAAGATTATGCCTAGCAACTAGTACAGCAAAACTCATTAATATTTTAAAACTCAATAAATATTTCCCCTTTGCAATGTTTAAGAGACATTGATGTTTTAATTCAATATGTAATTAGAGGGAATATGGATTTTCAACTAGAAACAAACATTAGATATTCATTTGGAAATAATCACTATTAAATTGTATGAACTTTATAATCATAACTCAGAATTACCGGAGGCAAATATATGACACAACCCAAAAAAGAAAAGCAGACATTATTATGATTTTTTAGTAGGTGAATGAGAAATGAACATTTCTGCTTCATTATCTCAATTTCCTGGCTCTTTTAATTTTTTTTTCTGACCCTTCTAATTTAAAATAAGTGATTATCCTAGGCATTATCGCAGTATTTAGAAAATGTAGATCAGATAAAAAGAGATAATAGATTGGAAGGTAAGCTATCGTTCCTCAGGACATCACTTATTATGAGCTGATACAGGGTAAGAAAATGCGAAGTAGAATATATTGAAATACATTTCATCACATTTATAATTTTTGTGATTTTACAAATGCTAAAAAGTTTATAAAGCCTTCCAATGTTATACATTCTCTTAGATTTTACCTTTTCTAGCCCAAATCTAATTGACCAACTATTTTCATTTAAGAAAAGATATCCTTCAAAACTTCTTAAATATTTCTATTTTCTTTCTCTGGGCAATTTCCAAATTTTATCTTCTATATCTTCCTGAGATGTATTAAGTAGAAATTGATAATTTAGTGGGATGCAAACAAAATATTGATTTTGGTTTTCTTTGCAATGATAATCTGAGAACATTGGAAATTTTGTAGGTCTTTCTTTTCCCCTTGGTAGCCCATTGGAATGCTTTCAGGGAACATTTTGCAATTAGACAATCCACCGGTAACATCAGATATTGTGGAACACACAAAAAAAGAAAGTATATGCTATCATTCCAAACAACATTGAGTTTAAATCTTTATTAGTGACATTAACTGTCTTCCAAAACCCTCTCAAACTCTCAAAAACCATTTGTTTTTGCTTTTCATTAACATCAAATCACTTGCACAAAATCATGTCTGCTGTACTCATCCTAGCTTAATACTAACATTTTTGTTTTTTTTATACATTAAGTTTTATATTTTTAATTCACTCAAATGAATTTCTATGCAATTTTTGTGGGCTCTACCTGAGGAATATAGATTGCAGTTGTTTTTTTTTAAATACATCTTACTATATCATTAATCACTACATTGACATAAACCTGCCATTTCATTTGTCTCTTCACAAGTTTCACTCAATTATTTGCTGTTAGAAAAGCAGCTGAGCTTTTCTCTACCAATAACAGTTTAGCATTATTTGTATATCAGGAGAATTGTACATTTACTTTCATCCAAAACACAAATTAAAACAGTACTAAATAACCTGTTCACTGGGATCTGGACTCTTTTATTCTCTGATCTCCAAAATGCGGACTCATAATTGGACAAGTCTTATCAACAGTAATATAACAGTATTATGCTGGGATAAAAAAAAAATCCTTAAATTCAAACTCTGATTTCTGAGTTTGACTCTGAATTTAGTATTATTTGGGGACAGAACTATGTAGTTTCTGTATCCTGTGACATTCTCATCCTGATTGCCATTGTTATCAAGGCTTAGACTTATGAGAATCTCTCCCTAAAAATTCCCATCAAGTGTAAATGTATATCCCATCTTTTTTTGTCCTTAAATGTAGGATAAATCTGGAACATTTTATCTAAAATATACAGCCATGGTAAAAAGGAAGTAAATAGACAGAATGGCATTTAATTGAATTAGCAAGTGTTCTAGTTTGCTAGCTGCCGGAATACAACGTACCAGAAATGGAATGGCTTTTAAAAGGGGGAATTTAATGAGTTGTTATTTACAGTTCCAAGACCAAAAAAAGTCCCATTTAAAACAAGCCTATAGAAATGTCCAATCTAAGGCATCGAGGGAAAGATACCTTGATTCAAGAAGGCCGATGAAGTTCAGGGTTTCTCTCTCAAGTGAGAAGGCACACGGTGAACACAGCCAGGGTTCTTCTCTCATCTGGAAGGACACCTGGTGAACACGGCATCATCTGCTAGCTCTCTCTCCTGGCTTCCTGTTTCATGAAGCTCCCCAGGAGGCATTTTCCTTCCTCATCTCTAAAGGACACTGGTTGGTGGACTCTGCTTCTCGTGGCTATGCCATTCTGCTTTGCTCTCTTTCAATCTCCTTCACTTTCCAAAATGTTTCCTCTTTCATAGGACTCCAGAAACTCATCAAGACCCACCCAAATGGGTGGAGGCATGTCATCACCTAATCCAGTTTAACAACCACTCTTGATTAAATCACATCTCCAGGGAGATGATCCGACTATAGCTTCAAATATACAGTATTGAATAGGGTTTATTCTGCCTTTACAAAATGGGATTTTGATTAAAACATGGCTTTTCTAGGAGACATACATTCCTTCAAATCAGCACAGCAGGTTTACAAGGTAATGTAGTCATCCTTACACTGTGACATCCCTTAGGGCTGACTTCTCCTACATGCCCAGACTCTTATGTCTCCCAAATTATCCTGCTACCCAACAGAAATTAACTTAATAGCTGAACTGCTAATAGTGTGGCTTCAGCCAAAGGCGTTTTGTACCTCCATGCCCCTACAATCACACACTGGATATTTAGTAATGTATAGTTACCACAGTGGGGAGAAGGGTACCACTGAACTTGCTGAGTAGACCAAAGGTGCAGCTAATAATCCTCAAAAGCTGTTGGGTAGCCTCCTATGTAAAGGAATCATCTGACCCTTAATGTTTATAGAGTTGAGGCTGAGAAATTCTGCTCTAATATAAAGTCCAGATCAAATAGTTAAAGACCCAGGAAATGAAAGAAATCTCCTTTTACATGTTCTTCCAAGTTTCTATTTCTGATGGTAAAATATCTTCTTCCCAAGATAACTGATGATGGGAATGATTTGCTCCTTTGCTCCCAAAAGATCCTGGATCCTACCTTTAATTCACAAAGGAGTGAATCAAAAGATAATCATAACATAAAAAAAAATACTTACCCAAAACTATACCCAAGTGGCCATATTATTAAGGCTATCTTATATTACTGCCCCATCTTCCAAATTATAAAAGGAAAAGGCAGTTTGAAGTGAGAGAAGTTTAGTTAACTATACATTGTTCATAGAATAGTACTCTACTTATCAAATTTGAACATTTCTAGGGACTCTATTTGGTACCTGAATATCACTCTTATAGATTTCACTTCATCTCAGCTTCAATTGTACTAAAAGTAATATTTTGAGTTTGAGGACTAATTTTGAGTCAGATTTTGAGTCTTGGAAAGGACTCAGATTCTTTCCAAAAAGTCCATAGTATTTACAAAGGCACATCTATGGCCAAATCTAAGATGATGTAGACACTAAAATTCCGACACTGTGATTTTACCCAGTGAGATTTTTTTCATATAAATATGGTAGATGCAGGTATTTTAAGAAAACTAAATTGGGGACTCTTTTTTACCCCACAGTCCATTAAGTGTGATTAGCACCGTATTAGTTTGTAAGTTGCTGGAATGCAATATACCAGAAATGGAGTGGTTTTTATTAAGGAAATTTAATAAGTTGCAAGTTCACAGTTCTAAAGTGATGAAAATGTACAAGTTAAAGTAACAACAAGAGGATACCTACACTCAAGGAAGGCTGATGCCATCTGGAACACTTCTGTAAACTGAGAAGTCATGTGGCTGGCATCTGCTGGTCCTTGTTCTTGGTTCCATTGCTTCCAGCTTCTGATGCCAGTGGTTTCCTCTCTAAGCATCTGTGGGGCCTTCACTTAGTTTCTGGGTTCTGACTTGCTTGGCATCTCATGGAAGGCACATGGCAATGTCTGCTGGACACTGCCTCTGTCTAAGCATCAACTCTCTCTCTTGGCACTCTAAGCATCTTCAAGCATCAATGTCTCTGTAAGGTCTGAAGCAACTGTTCTCCAAGTGTCTTCATCTGAGGTTTCTCCAAAATGTTTCCCCTTTTAAAGGACTTCAGGAAACTAATCAATACCTACTGAGAATGGGTGGAGTCACAACTCCATCTAATCAAAAGGCCACACCCACAATTGGCAGCTCACATCTCTGTGGAGATAATCTAATCTAAAGTTTCTGCCATAAAATGCTGAATCAAGATTAAAAGAAACAGCTACCTCCAAAAAGATTGGATTGGAATTAAAACATGGCTTTTCCGGTGTATATAATAGTTTCAAACCAGCACTTATACCCTCTGCACTTCAAAAAAGATGTTTTCCTTCCATATACAAAATATATTATTTCCATTACAATATCATGATGGCTTAAGCCTTTTCAGTAACAATACAGGTGTATGTACCCTAGAAAAACCATGTTTTAATCCTATTCAACCTGTGGGAGCAATGGTTTGTTCTAATCCCTATTAAGTACTGTATGTTGGAAACTTCAATTAGCTTATCTCCATGGAAATGTGACTCCATCAAGTGTGGGTATTAAACTTGATTAGGTAGAGATGTGTCTCCACCCATTCCAGGTGGATCTTGATTAGTTTATTGGAATTCTATAAAAGAAGAAGTATTTTGGAGAAAACTTCAGAACTCCACAGAGCCACTAAGCAGAGAGTCCAACAGTTTTGGAGATGAAGAAGGAAAACACCTCCAGGGAAGCTGGAGAGAAAGCTAGCAGATGATGCCGTGTTTGCCATTTGCCTTCAAGTTGAGAGAGAAATGTTGAACATCATCGGCTTTCTTGATCCAAGGTATCTCTCCCTGGATGCCTTAGATTGGACATTTCTATAGACTAGTTTCAATTGGGACATGTTCTTGGCCTTAGAACTGTGAACTAGCAACTTATTAAATTCCCCTTTTTAAAAACCATTCCATTTCTGATATACTGCATTCCAGCAGCTAGCAAACTAGAATACCATTTTAGTAACACTACAAAAACAAATTCAAAGTCAAAACCAGCACAAAAACCCATTCAAATCAGTTATCCTCATGGTCTTTCCTAAGGCAAATATTTCTACCCTGGCTGTTTACTCGTGAAATGCAGAACAAATTACCTGCTGCCAACATACAAAGGAGGGACAGTCATAAAATGTGTGTTTCCATTGCCATAGGGAGAAATCAAAAGGAAAACAGGGCTCACTAGACCCAAACAGTTCCAAAGACCTGCAAGGCAAACGCCATTGGATTTCAAAGTCTGAGAGTCAATATATTCCAGGCTTTAGAAAGCAGCAGTCCCAAGATTTCCAAGGGCTACACAATGGCCTTGCTCTCCCTCCAAGTGCTGGTGTGAGTTGCAACACTGGGGTGCATTGTGGGAACCATCTTTCTCTTGGCTTCATTCTCTCTAAACTTTGGGGCAGCACCCAGGATTTCTGCCATCTCTGGGCATATTCTCAATCCCTACAGAAAAATGGTGAGGCAGTCAGGCTTCCCCCAATCCTGGTATATGTGCTCTACCTCTTAGAGGCTGGGGACCCCAAAACTATTCCTGAGAATGGAGGCAGAAGGCCCATCCTCTGCCTTCTGGGGTGGACTCACCCTCTCCAAATGCATGGGTAGATCCTCTCTCTCTTGGCCCGAGTTTTTTTGGCTTCAGATCTTAGCTTCCATGGTTCTGCCTCTGAAATCATTTTTCCTTCAATATGTCCCTTTTCTGTCCCTTTCAGTCCAGACTGGCAGTGATTCCATTTATGAAGATCCAGCAACACTCTTATCAGTTTTCTATGTAGTATCAGGGATCATAAACATCAGACAATAGGACTTTCTACAAATCCTTTCTGAATAACTCCATTTCCAATCCTAGCTTTTCCTGAAATGGCTGACTGGTTCCATGTTTGATTACATCCTTATGTGGGGCACTATTCTCTGTGGTCTCACCTTCTGGTAGCCCAGAATTTTCCAGACCATCAATTTCTGTTTTCTTTGTACCTGAGTTCTTTTCTCAACTTTTTCCTCTACATTTTTCTATAAGCTGCAAAGAGCAGTCTGACTGCATTTTCCACATTGAGTTTGGAAATTTCTTCTGCCAAAAAGCCAATTTCATCACTCTAAAATTCTGCCTTCCATCCACAAAGAATGTCTTCCTTCCAGCTTGCAACAACATGCTCATCATTTCTGTCTAAAAGACTTACCAGAAGTATCCTTAGGGTACACATTTTTAGCACCATCTCTTCAAAGCATTGTAGGCCTTCTCTATCAAGGTCCTCACAACTCTTCCAGAATCTTCGCCTTAACTATTTAAAAGGCTGTTCTAACATATTTGGTATTTGCAAACCACAGCAGCCTTCATTTCCAGCTAAACCTATAACCATCTCCCCTGGGGAAACAGCCCTCGCTCCTCTCTCTCTGGAGCAACCCTCTTTCATGAGATGAAACTGCACAGGATGCCCTGAGGCAATTGGCTTAAAAGATACTTCTGATTCTTTTCACGACCCACCCCCACCACCTCTCTTTGCTTCAAGACTTCTAACTAGATTAAAACCTCAACAGGCCCCAATAGGTGACCTATGAGTAGACTTCCTATATTCCAAAGAACTGCATGAGTTTTCCAATTTACATAGGAAGAAATCAGGGGAATATATGTGGGAATGGATATTTAAGGGTGTGAGATAATGGGGTTAGGAATGTAAAGTTGGATCAAGCTGAATTTATTGATATGGGTCCACTAAGCAGAGATTCTGTATTCAATGTTGTAGCTCAACTTGAGAAAGAGCATACACTGTTTGGATGGTTAGAAAGGGTACTGAGATTTTGTTTGGGTGGATGGCTGAAACACAAATTAAAAGGTGGCCAACATTACTGGAGGTCAAAATGCTAGACCTGCTCTGATATCATGTAGATGAGGGGATGCAGCAGCTTAGAGAGACTGGAGTGTAATAGTGGATTTATCATGGAACACCTGCGCACACACTCCAGGAATTTCCAAAGGACACATCTTTCACAGGAACTTTGAGAAATAAATTTGTGAGACTAGCTCTCTAGTCACACCTTCTGCAGGTCAAATGTTGTTGTGGGAATTGTCATAGAGCTGGAATCCTTAAATGTAATGGGTATGATCAGATCCTGAGTTAGCAGAAGCCATGTGGCAATAGTTAATTACCACAGACAAAGTGGGTATGACCTCTATAATGGACAGCATACTCAAAACAGAAGTCAAAATAATATGACTCATAGAGACTAGCAGATCGCAGGGTACCTAGAAGTAAAATTTACGGGCCATTTACTAAATTCTTGTTTGAGCTGTATAAGAATTTTAGGTAAAATGAATAGAAATCTAACTTAAATTACAAAAACAGGAAGTCACAACCCCTTAATTAATTCCCAGATTTGAGACAGTTTGCAGAGCCAGAGCCCCTTGAATGAGGGGAAGGCCAGGTATCCTCAAGGAAGGACCCAATTACAGTGCTTAAAATTTACACTGTTAACTTTCCTCCCAGCCTTCTCTGAGGAGACCTACAGCCTTTTACCTTGGTGCACTGGGGAAAAAGAAATGATTAAATATTTGGGTATTATTGGAAACTAGCTAGGAAATAACACAATTTCCAGGAGACCAAAACATCACTCCAGTCCACCAGTCAAAGTAGGGGCTTATGGAGGTCAGGTGATTGATGGAGTTTCAGCTAAGGTCTGTCTCACAGTGGGTCCAGTGATCATTTCCCCAGTTCCAGAATTCTTACTTGGAATCAACATACTCAGCAACTGACAGAATCCCTACATTGCTTCTTTGACTCATGGAGTGAGATCTATTATGATAAAAGAGAGCAAATGGAAGCCACTAGAACTGCCCCTACCTAGTAGAATAGTAAATTAAAAGCAATACTGGATTCTTGGAAGGAGTGCAGAGATTAGTGCTACTCTTAAGGACTTGAAGCATGCAAGGGTGATGATTCCCACCATATCCCCATTCAACTTGCCTATTTGGCCTATGCAGAAAAAAGATGAGTCTTGGAGGATGACAGTGGATTATTGTAAACTTAACCAGGTGCTGACTCCAATTGTAGCTGCTCTTCCAGATGTGGTATCATTGTTGAGCAAATCAACACATCCCCTGGTACCTGGTATTTGGCTAATGATCTGGAAAAGGCATTTTTCTCAATACTTATCAGTAACGACCACCAGAAATAGTTTGCAGTCAGCTCACAAGTCCAGCAGTATACTTTCACTATCCTACCTCAGGGGTGTATCAACTCTCCAGCCCTATGTGAAAACCTTGTCCTCAGGGACTTTATCTCTCCCTCCCACAAGACATCACACTGGTCCAGAATATAGATGATATCATGTTGATTGGACCTAGTGAGCAAAAAGTAGACATATTGGTAAGGCATTTGCATGTCAGGAGATGGGAGATAAATCCAACAAAAATATATATAGGGGCCCTCCACCTCAATGAAATTTCTAGGTGTCCAGTGATATGGTCATGTTGAGATATCCCTTCTAAGATGAAAGATAAGCTGTTGCATCTGGATGTTCCTATGAGCAAAAATGAGGCACAAGACCTAGTTGGCTTCTTTGAATTTTGAAGACAACATATTCCTCATTTAGGTGTGCTATTCTTGCCCATTTACTGAGTGACCAGAAAAGCTGCTAGTTTTGACTCAGGACTGGAAAAGAGGAGGCTCTATGACAGGACCAGTCTAATGGCAAGCTGCTCTGGTCATATGATCCAGCATATCCAATGGTGCTGAAAGTGTCAATGGCAAATAGAGATGCTGTCAAAACCTCTGGCAGACCCCTCTGGGAAAATCATAATGCAGACCCTTAGGATTTTGAGCATAGCCTCACCACGCACTGCAGATAACTACTCTCCTTTTGAGAAGCAGCTTTTGGCCTTCTCAAGCCTGCTGGGTCTTAGTAGAGACTGAAAACTTAACCATGGGCCAGCAAGTTACCATGAGACCTGAGTTGCCTGTCATGAACTGGGTATTGTCTGATCTACCAAGCCATAAAGTTGGGGCATGCTCAGCAGCACTCCGTCATAAAATGGGAATGGTATTTAAGATACAGGACTTGAACCGGTCCTGGAGGCACAAGTAAGTTACTTGAGGAAGTGGCCTAAATGCTCATGGCTCCAACTCTTGCCTTATTACTTTCTCTTTCCCAGATTAGAGCTTGCCCTCTTGGGGAGTTCCTCACATTTTGTTCACTGAGGAAGAGAAAACTCGGACTGGTTTACATGTGGTTCTGTGTGATATGCAGGTACCATCTGGAAGTGGACAGCTGCAGCACTACAACCCCTTTCTGAGATGTTCTTAAAGGACAGTGTTGAGGGAAAATCCTCCCAGTGGGCAGGACTTCGAGCAGTGAACCTGGTTGTTCATTTTACTTGGAAGGAGAACTGGTCAGAGGTCCATTTGTATACTGACTCATGGACAGTTAATAATGATTTGACTGGATGATGAGGGACTTGGAAGGGGCATGATTGGAAAACTGGTGACAGAGGTCTGGGAAAAAGATACGTAGATAGATGTTTCTGAGTAGGGAAAAAATGCATGAAGGTATTTGTGCCCCATGTGAATGCTCACCAAAGGTGACTTCAACAGAGAAATGTTTTAATAATCAAGTTTATTAGATGACCTGTTCTGTGGATACTAGTCATCTTCTTTCCCCAGCCACTCCTGTCATTGACCAGTAGGCTCATGAACAAAGTTGGTATGGTGATAAGGTTGGAGATTATCCATTAACTCAACAACATAGACTTCTACTCAACCAAGGCCAACCTGGCTGTGGCCATTGCTGAAGTGCTCAATCTGCCAGCAGCAGAGAGCCTCATTCTGTCCCCGATATGGCACCATTCCCTGAGGTGATCTGCCTGCTATCTGGTGGCAGGTTGGTTACTTTGAACCACTTCTACCATGGAAGGGGCAGCAATTTGTTCTAACTGGAAAAGACACAAACTCTGGATATGAGTTTGCATTTCCTGCATGCAATGCTTCTGCCAAAACTACCATCTGTGGACTCACAGAATGCCTTATTCACTGTTGTGGTATTCCACATAGCATGGCTTCTAATCAGGGAACCTACTTCACAGCAAATGAATTGCAGGGATGGTCATATGCTCATGAAATTCTCTGACTTTACCATGCTCTCCATCATTCGTAGGTAGCCAGATTGATAGAATGATGGAATGGCCTTTTGGAGACCCAATTGTTGTGCCAACTAGGTGGTAATACCTTGCAAGACTGGGACAGTGTTCTTCAAGAGGCTGTATATGTTCTAAGTCAGTATCCTGTATGGTGCTGTTTCCCCATAGTCAGGATTCATGGGTCCAAGAGTCAAAGGGTGGAAATGGGAGTGGTATCAGTCACTAGCACCCCCAGTGATCCAACTAGAAATAGTTTTGCTGCCTGTGCTGAAACCTTAAGCTCTGCTGGCTTACAGGTCTTAGTTCCAAAGAGAGGAGTGCTCCTACCAAGAGACACAACAATGATTCCTTTGAACTGGAAGTTAAGACTGACACCTGGCCACTTTGGGCTTCTCATGTCTGAATCAACAGGCAAGGAAGAAGATTATTGTACTGGCTAGGGTGATTGGTCCTGACTATCAAAGGGAAAGGGAAATAGGACTGCAATGATACAGTGAAGATAAAGAAGAGTTTTCCAGGAATACAGGAGATCCACTAGGTGTCTCTTAGTTCTACATGACCTGTGATTAAAGTCTATGCAAACCTATAACAGCATAATCCAGGCAGGGCTACCAAGGGCCCAGAAACTTCAGACAAGAAGATTTGAGTCATCCCACCAGGCAAAGGACCACAGTCAGCTGAAGTGCTTGCTGAGGGTAAAGGGAACATGGAATGTGTAGTAGAAGAAGGTAGTGATAAATAAGGACTATGGCCAAGTGACAAGTTACAGAAATGAGGACTGAGATTGCATGAATAATTCCTTCCTATTTTGTTATGCGTATGTTTGTATTTGTATATAAAGCAAATATCTGTTTTTCCTCTTATCATATGACATAAGCTATATAGTTCATGTTAAGTTATAGGATATCAAGTTTAAGTGTGAATGTTACCTAAATACTTGCCATCTATTCTGGAGAGATACAGTACATTTCCAGTTGAGTATTGTGATGTGAAACATATGTCTGTTATTGTGTTCTGTTTAGAAATTAAGCATGTTTCAACGTGATATGTATAGTTGCCAAATTGACAAAGAGTAGACTGCAATGGTCAGGTTCTGGTGTCAACTTGGCCAGGTGATGATGCCTATTTGTTTGGTCAGGCAAGCACTGGCCCAACTATTACTGCAAAGATATTTTAGGGCTGGTTGATAAACCAGAAACTTGGATTATTAAATAATCAATCAGTTGATTGCAGCTGTGGTTGATTACATCTGCAATCAAGTAAAGACATGTCCCCCACAAGATAATACAGTCAGTTGGATTTGAGCAGATTGGTTGAAGATTGGTCAAAGAAGATGAGAGGATTTTTGCTGCTTCCTCAGCCAGGAAACCTCATTCATTTGTGGAGTTTGTCAAGATCCTTTATTGAAGTTGCCAGCTTCATAGCCTGCCCTATGGATTTTGGACTCTTACATTCCCATCATTGCATAAGACTCCTTTATAAATCTCATACTTACAAGTAACTCTTGTTGGTTCTGTTTCTCTAGAGAACCCTGACTAATACTGGCACCAAAGCTATTCATCAGCACCAATTTATAAATAATCCTTAATGATGAACATTTTAGTGGACTTTATAAAAATGGGCAAAAAGACTTTTGGTGGTATACAAACAAGTTGAAATTGCATTTTTTAAGTTTAAAGATAGTCAGAGGATCATAGTCTATTCATCTTTCTCTGTCTCTTTACCTATTCTTTTTCTCAATGTGAGTCTTAACTCTAACCAGATTGGTATGAAACCAATAAAGAATTCGAGGTACCCAGAGAGACTTTTCTCTTCTTTGAGACTGAAGATACACAGTAAATTATCTCTGTCAATTTCCTGCTCTCATATTGGTAATTTTTGCCAGTATGTATGAATGTACTTTTTATGGACCATAGTTTATGGAGCTTGCCCCTAGGTATTGGATTTGCTACCAGCAGAAAAGTTCTACATTTTAAATGCAAATTCTTACATTTCAAATGTGAATTTTTACATTTATATTTTCCTTCATTAAAAATGTTTAATTTCCTTCATTCATTTTCCAGATAGTTATCTTGTTATTTGATATTACTTCTGGATTTCTTCTGTGTTTTTTTCTACTGGATGAATTCTGCTAAGTGTTCAATCTTAATTCGCCTGCTTCATCTGGCCAGTTTTCTTCCTGCAATTCCATATGACTACTTAACTTTTCAACCTGGTTATATCTTTGTTTCCATGGTTTTGCTTTTGTTGCTTGTCTCAAAAGCCATTTTTGTTTGTTCATTTGCCTGCATGAGAATTTCTTATTGCCTGAGTTTTTACTGTTATGGCATAACCTCCTACACAAGCCACACTTCCAAATTTTTCTTCTTACTCACAAGATACTATTCATTAATAATATGAGATTCCTATGTAAACAGTTGATCAAAAAATTCAATTTTGCCACTGATAAACCACCACAACAAAAATCATAATTTCTTATTCAAAACAACCAATTTTTAAAGGCAACAAAATAAAAAGGTGCTGGACCTGAAACCTTATTGCCCTGATTCTTGTCTCTGAAACTTAAACTTGGCTTGTGAAATTTGGCTCATTCCCAAAGCTCAACAGCATGGACTCAGGGAACACTTGCTATCTTCTAAAATTATATTCCATTATATTGTTAAACTAAGATACTCAGAACTAGCTGAGATATGCAGTGATGTTTGTATCATTTTAACCTCAGAAATATCTGCTTGTACCTTTAGTGTTTAAGTATCTATCCACCAGGTTATTTACATGACTGGCCCTGTAAATTTCTTTAAACAGTAATAGCCATTCCTGTTTCCTGAGGAGGTCTTTTCATGTGGCACATATTTGGGAATTCCTCAGTTGCAATCAAGAAGGGTAAAACAGACTAGGAACAACCATGCATTTAGGGCATATAGCACGTGAGAAATTCCATATGCAGACCTGGGAGTGGAGTCAATTTGCCCCACATGGTGAATACATTTTTGCCTCATTTTTACTTGGCAGCCATAATAAAGAGTACATTTTTCATGCCTTCAAGAATTTTTCAATTTCTGAAAACTCACCCCAAAGAAGCTGGACTAAAATAAAAGAGAAAGAAGGAAAATCATATTTTTTCTCCCGTATGAACCTTAACACTGACCTGCAAATCCTGGTTTACAACGCAACTTTTCCATGAAATATTTACACTGAGAAAAAAAAAAAAAACTCTTTCAGGAAAGGTCTAATCTCCTAGGTACAGAAATATGAACTTCGCTAGACTTCAAAAGGATAATTAATTGGAATACAATATAGTTCTCCCTATGTTAATTGATGAATCATACCTATACATGTCAAGAAGAGGAGCATATTTTCATTAAAAATGCACTATCAAATCCCATTACAATTTCATAGAAAATCATCATATACTTAACTAGCTAAGGGAAATCTATTCTACCAGGCTGCTATTTGTTATAATTCTTAGATTATCATATATCTCTTGCTACACAATATATTTGGTCCTAAGTGCTTTTAAATTATAAAAATTTCTACCTGTATTCTTTACAAAATTCCATTTTTGAGAAAATTAAATGATTACATTTGTAGTATTTACCAAAGACACATTATTGAAAAAATTAGGTTTATGTGAAGGGTTCAGAGTTGAAAGAGCAGCTAAGCTCTATTCTTCACAAAACAATGTCTATCAAACGACAAGTTGTATTTAGGCCACTCTATGATAGTAAGAAATACATGAAATCTTTATAGTTGAACATCATAAAATTTTTATTGTTATTAATATCAGAGGTCAGTATACTTAGTAGAGGAGGGTTAAAATTAAAATATACTATTTTATAAGCGATTTCTCATAGACCATGTTTCTTTCCATCTTGAAAAACCACTATCATCAAAAAAGGGCCTTCAAGATTGTGCAATAGGAAAAATGTATAGAGGCATAAATAGCAAGAGATGTTTAAGGGCCTGGCCTGGGCATGGCTTATAACACTTCCACTCTCTTTCCATTGGACAGAAGTGATCACAACACCCTACTCGGACCCAAGCTGTCTGGGAAATGTAGTGTTCCCAGGCTGGTGTTCAGGAAGAAGATGAAATTATTTAATACGGTGTTATTTTTTTGCCCTGATTTTACCACATTTTGTGATACTAACTCTTACAGCTGTATTTGTCAACTTCATTACTTTTCTGATTCTCTTTTCTATCTAAAAATGTTCTCTTAGAACATTTGTCATGGGAATGCATGGTGGTGGGATATTGAGGGAATGAGAAGTTGAGGAAATAGGAAGATTAGAGAAATAGAGGGGCAAATATTAGATAGGATATAGATGTCGCAGGAAAGATTTTTCTGATTGAAACACAGTGAAATCTCTTGAAACATGTACAATTCTAATTGAAAGACATTTAAAAGAGAAAAGGTTACAAAAGAGATTGGAGCCATTTATGCTTGTATAAAGATTTTTCAGTGATAAACCTTAAGTTAACTTGTGCAAAAATGTTCTTTAAAATAATGTCTCTGCTTTGAAACACTAAGCCTAAAAATTCCTTAATGACTCCATATATCCAAGTTAAGTGAGACTTAAAATTTTAAGGAAAGAAACTGGACATTTTTCCATTATTTGACTTGGTTTAAAAGATGATTTTGAAATAAGTATTAATAAATTTAAATTGGTTCAAAAGTATTATTTCCATGTAGAGAGTTTAAAATTGCTAACAATGCCTAAACAACAAATTAAGAGTTCCTTTCAAAATCATAACCCATATTTTATGTTAGTATTCACAAGTTTAGGAATATGAATGTATTTTCCTGGTGGAAATGTCCTCTGAAACAGCACATACTTCAAATGATCACTTTATCACTCTTGCCACTGGATGCACACACAAGAAACTAATTTCTTGAATTTAATTTTAAATCCACATTAGACACATTATCTCACTAAACTTTCCCAAATCTCTATTATATTTATAGTACTGATAGTACTATAGTATTATATTTATAATACTCATGAAGTGACACAGAGAGCAGTAAAGGCATTTTCCAAGGTTATATGTACAAAAACATGCAGGGATGATCCCCCATATTGTCAGACACCTGGTTTAGCAATTGTATGTCTCAGCTTTGCTTCAGTTATTTTGCCCAAAGGAAAAGGTGTCCTTTATAGCAGATACCTAAGCTTTTCCCAGGAGGGAAAAGTTTAATAGCATCATTTTTTTTACACTGGTGTTTCAAATCCACCCTCTTCATATCCTCCAGGAAAATGCATTACCAAATGTCTAATCTCTTTCACCTGCCATCAATCACTCTTCTGACCCTCAGCCTGTGATCCTATTTTAGACAAAGCAATGATCTATTCTAAACAAAATAATTACTAGAACTTCACTTTGATACTACTAGCCTTTATATATGATATCATTTCTTTCGGCCTTCTCAAAAAGAAAATGAAAATGTGGTTTTAGCCTTACAATATATGTATTTATCAGTCTCTTACTTCTTGACATTTTACTATATTGCAATGATCTACTAACCTGAGCTCAAAATTTATCTATGGGAAGTGACTAATGGTCTCTTAATTACCAACTCCAATAGTTTTTATTCATTTTTTCATTTCCTTCCGTTCTCTCTCCTTTTCTGTTTTCCTCTCTCTATTTTTCTCATTTTCTTTCCCTCTGCCCTCTTGCCATTTCATTCTTTCTTAATCAATATTCATTAGTACTTAGATACAATGAAAATTAAATGATTCAAACACACTAAATGTACTGCTTTTCAGAGACTCATTTTTAACAATTTATTAATTTATATTTATCTGATTTATTTTAAATAATATGATTAAGCTTTATTTATTTTTGGTTGTTTCATTCAGGTTCTGTATGAAAAACAGAGACCATTCCAGGTATTTTAAATAGAGGAAATTAGTTAAAAGGGAAATTTTACAATCATATTAGAAAGGCAAGAAGAGCAAAATATAAATCAAGGTGGAGCTGGAGAAGATTAAAACAAATAGGCAATGGAAGTGTTTGGATGCTGCTAATACTCCTGGGCTAGGAATGTATAAGCCTTCAACAGCTGCTGTGCTACAGTAAATGCCTTTGCAAGTACTGATTGAAATGGTATTGGGAGTTTTAGTCAGTGTAACTGGACAAAAACAATTGGAGAGATAACAATGGATTGAAGCAACTATTATTCTATCTAACAATGAACAAATGGAATTATCAGGAAACCCAAGAAAATAGGTGGAGAAATGACTACAAACATTAACAGAATTTAGTTGAGTTGTTGGAACATACATTTCATGTACAGAAATCAATCTCTCAGTTAAGATTACATCATTTTAAAATCGTTGACTAAAGATATAAGGTAGGCACAATTTAGTAAAAAATATGCAAACCTATATTAGGAGAATTTTAATATCCTGTAGTTAAACACAAAAATAAACATGGAAAAAAGTCTTTGATGAAGAATCACCGTGATAAGGATTGCAATTCCCCTTAAGGTCCTTAATGCATTTCTTATGTGAATAAGAATACTGACAGGTATTTTATATGGATCTAGACAAGTTGCTTTTACAATACATATGGAAAACTCAACAGTCAAATGTAGGAGCAAGGGTTAAAACAAGAATTTATTGGGAGCAACTGGCTTCAGAGAGGCAGCTGCAGTAAACTGTGGAGATTGTTATCTGCTTAATGGAGAACAGTCTGGGAGGGAGAGAACGTATGTTTTTTCTTAACCCCAAGTTCTTTATGGTTATCTTAAGTATGTAGGGAGTAAACACTGAAAAGTAAGCACTCTGTTTTCTCACGAAATGCATGCATGCTTTTTGTCACACAAACCCTGCAGTATATAAGCGGGAACTAGTTAAGAATAAAGTTGTCTGTTGTCTGTTGTCACTAATCTTCAGACCCCCCTGATCCCGTCCATCTCTCTTTCTTGTCATCCCTTAATATCCTTTGAGCTCCAGTCTGTAGGAAGCAACAGTCAAACATCTTTAAGAAAATCCTGAAAAGCAAAAATTTGAAAATATAGCATATGGTAAAGATTGTACTCACATCATTGGGGAATAAATGGTACTTAAAAATAAATGGTATTGCAAAACCCAAAAGTTTGGAAAAAGATTGTTAGTCAGAGTTCTCTAGGGAAATAGTACTAATAGGTGCTATCTGTAAATATGAGATTTTATAATAGTGTCTCATGCAACTGTGGGGATGCACAAGTCCAGATTCCATAGGGCAGGCCATGTGTTGAAAGTTATGATGAAGATCTTCAGTGAATCCCCAGGAGAGGCTGGCTGAAGTGAAGAGAGATATTCTTTCTTCTGCCTTCTCCTTTAAAGCCTTCACTGATTAGATTAAAATCACTTATGGCAGAGGACACTATCCTTGGCTGAGTGCAGATGTAATCAGACATGGATGCAGTCACGGTGCTGATGATTTAATAAACCAGCCTTCTGGTTTATTGACAAGCCACGAAATGTCCTCGCAGTAACTGTTAGGCCAGACACCTGGGCACCATCACCTGGCCAAGGTGACACACAAGCCTAACCGTAACACCTGATTCACCTATATAAATTCCAAATAATTATACATTAATGTGAAAATAATGAAACCACAGATGTTTTAAAAGAAAACATGGACGGATTTGCTATAACATGTGCATAGGAAAAAATAACCAATATTTCTGAAAAATCTCAAAGCAAAAAGAAAAAATAAATTCAAACAGATTTTTAAAATTTTGAATGAAAGGACAAAACTCTGTAATTAAAGAAACAAACTGGAAAATAATATTTGCAAGTACTCTTAATTCTAAAATCTGTACCACATAAATAAATCTTTAAAATAGAAAAGAACAGCAAAATGTTTTTTTTTTAATAAATAGAGGAGCAGACAAGTTCATAGAAGAGAAAGTGAAAATGTTTCTTAAGTACAAATAAATTTTTCCCAAAATTCCCAAATATACTTATAAGAAAAATACAAGTTAAAATTCCAGTATGACAAAATTTTTCAGCTCTAGAGTTGCACAAATATCTAAAAAGGTTTCATTTTGCCCTGTAGGTAGGGCTATGAAAATTAGGCTATCACAGGTGCAGAGAATGAAGCATTTTCTAATCTATATAAGGAGTCGAGCAAAATTTCTTATCATGTATATTTTGACTAAGTTATCCAAATTCTAAAATCTAACCCTAAAATGCACTAGAAAGAATACAAAATGCTTTTGCACATTGTTAATATTTAATTAATTATTATGTTATTATTATTTTGGGGGCATTATTTCTAATAGAAAATAATTAGAAACATCTAAAATGTTCATCAGTAAAGACTGGTAAAATAAACTATGGTGCATCCACATTGTAGAATGTTCTGTACTAATAAAATGGAATGAGAAAATTCTCAATATGCTGCTATGGAGTGAGTTTTAGAATATATTGTAGAAAGTATGCTTATGGTATACTTGCAGGAAAATCAATGGAAGGGTGATTTAAGGAATGACTATAATTTACTCATAGTAGGGGGTAACAAAATGGAGAGAATAGTTATAAGAATATAATTTTATATAGAGTTGTGAATTGGAGTTCTACCAGCAGCTTATCTATTAAAAACTCATTGAATAATAATAATAATAATGATAATAATAATAATTAAACAAACTCTAAGGCCATAAAGGAAAGTGTGGCATAAACATCCAAAGCATTATTACAAGTAATAGCCAGAGAGCCATGTTCTCTAAGAAAAACAGAGCTGCAGGAAAACTTTTAATCTCAAGCCACACTTTTGTTAGTAGCTATATTTTCATTTTTAATGCTTTGTATATGCATATAAATATGTACATATGCATACAGATATGGATAACAAACACACACACACACACACATATACCCATATCTGGATAAACCAATACTTTTATTAATGCTGTTCAGACCAAGATTTTCAGTGCAATTAAAAAAAAAAGTGTAAAATCAAATTATTCAAGTATACCAATCCCCTGCATTTTCAATGTTAAATAATAGTAAGGTCTCTTTTTTCTTTTCAAAACAAAGGTTTAGCTCTGTTCATGTAAGGACTGAGAAGCAATAAGTAGCTCAGTAAATAAAAGAATGCCTAATTCCTAGAGATGGTCTCCAAATATAAGCCTCACTTAAAGTTTTCTTCAAGTCTCCTTAATGATTCAGAATTGTGGTCAAGAAATGTATAAACTGAGCCTGAACTAACTATCTTGGATGCCAAAACAAGTAATCTATCAGAGCTAGATTTAAAGTGGTCCCTCTGGCAAAAGTTGCGGTAATATGAGCACTAAAAAGAGTGACTAAAGTTGATTCAAACAAATCAGGTATTTAAAATATCTGATTTCACCATTGGTAGCAACTAGGTCACCAATGTTTTAACCTTATAATTGTCAATCAATGGAAAACAAAAGTTTATCTTACCTTTTATTAAATACTTATAGTTTAGGATAATAAAATAGCCTTAGCTGATAAGTGAAATTCTTCTCTCCATAAGTCTGATTAAACTGTCATAATAATTAGAAAATCATAATTTTGGAACCCTAATTAATAACTAATTAAAGCAAGATGTTATTAATGTGCAATTATATAAATGCTTATAGGAAATTATAATTCCACTAATCAGGCTTAATATCACTAAGAGTGGAACAATCAGTTATTATCTGTGATATGATGCAGTATAATGTATACATATACCAAAACAATTGAAACAAAATCCAAACAAGCCAGTAAGACAAACTTTCAGTTTACAAGATTATGTTTAGTAGAATAACAAGTTAAATAACATTACAAAGAATCGGAAAAACAATTTGAATGAAATAGATTAAATTTCTATTAAAAGTATCATTTGTAACCATTAGGAAATTTAAAATAAACTGGTTTCAAATGATGTCAAAGAATATTGTTAATTTTTTTATGGATGAGAAAAGCATTGATTCTGTTAATAAAATATCCCTTTTATTTTTAGATATGTAAACTGAAATTGAAAAAGGGAATGGTATTATTTAGGGAATTTATTCAAAAACATTTTAGCAGCAGAAAGCTATCCAACACAATAAAGTATAGATAAAGCTAGAGTGTCAAATCACTGCTAGCTGATTAATCTAGATGATGAGTCCTTAGAGGTGCATTATACCATTTGCTCTACTTCTGTGTTAGAATATGAATATATAGATAGGTAAAATAATGCAGATAGAAACAGATTAGAAGAAAAAGAACAGAAAGCCACAGTTCAAATTGCTCTGGAGACAACAAGTTTAGAGATAGATCAATTCCAGGAATCCTTAAGCTTATAGTCAACTGACAGAGAAAGCAACAGCAAAATCTGGAGCAAGACAAAAAAGAAATTTATTAATGCAATTCAGTTATTTCCCTTTAGATTTCTTATTATGAGAGGTAGTAGCAATGATGCTTTCCAACAAGTTAGAGAAGTATAGCATTGCTTTATAAATAAATTAACTATCTGCTTTCACGCTCTTAGCTAGCATCCTGGTGCTTCAGAATGAAGCCTGAAGTATCTATAGTTATCCCCAGGAGACAAGAGGAAGACAGAAATGTAAAAGGAAAACAGCTACAGCAGAAGCTCTAGGATGAATTTCTAAGCATACCTCACAGAAATGGAAGGAACTTAGAAAATAAAGGCCCTAGAGAGTCATAGAGTAGGCAACTAGTACAGCCTACCTGCTACACAGTCATGCAAATACCACTTGTCACTTCTGGGAAGCCACTTCCCTCAGTCTTAGGAGGACCACATTATTCTCAAGGTGAAATCAGGAGGGTCATTTTCCATAGCATTTGAACAAGTTCACAATATAAAATGAAGCATCTCCAAACATTGACAATGCTTTCCAACTACTCTTACATCCATGAAAGGAGTGATAGAACCACTAGCCCAAGAGAGAAGTAAGGATGATGATGCCAGGCAGGGAATTGAGCAGGAAGTGTTGGATCATAGAGGGTATGGGTGAATCCTTGAGTTGGTGTCTTCTAGTAAGGAGAGTGCCTTTACAATGGGGGTCCAGTAGGTGGAGCAGCAACTGCACTGGCAAGAGGTCTTGCATGTGAACTCAAACTGCTTCAGAAACATATATGATGTTATTTTTAAAGGCCTCAATGGTTGTAGTAGTCATAATTCTTATGTAGACTCTTACTACTCAAAGTGTGGTCCAGAATCCCAACATCAGCCTCACCGGGAGCATCTTAGAAGTGGTGATCCTGGTTCCCCAGCAGCAATACTGAATCAGTTTCTGCAGTTTCACAAGAATACCATGCGGTTTATGTATACATAAAACTTTGAGGACAACTGGCCTAGCATACCCACGAAGTAAGAGCTACGTTCCCCATCTAAAACAATTTACCAATTCACTCAAAATATGATTTTTTAAAGCAACCCACTCATGTCTTTCAAATATAGTATTTATGCCAAAATTTGAACCACATTATAAATAAGTTGTACTGTCTTTATTTTAAGATCTTCAGTTCCCACTAACATTGTGACCAGAGAAAGAAAATCTCAAAGTCCATAGCATTTGACTTGGAGACCCAGAACCACAAAGGACTTTATAAATTGGAACCTGAACTATGCTATTATAATCAAATCCACAGTAAGGTTCAAGTACAAAAATAAATAGCAAGTTAAATGTTTAGGAACACCAAAAATTCATGAATGAGAGTACCGATCAAGAAAAGATTAACTCTAAAGGAATACTCAAGTGAGAAATTAAACATTTTAAATGTTATAAGGTGTCTTATTTCCTTATCCATAAATAAAAACAAGCCACAATCTAATAGGAAAGATCCAGTTTTAAAATTTCAATATATTTCTGAGATGATGGTATAGGCAGCCCATGACAAACTCTGGGATCTGTCCTGTAGCTACTTGTTGAAGAGTGCTTTGAAAACTGTTTGTTTCTTTCTTTTCTTGCTTTGTATATATATTATATTATACAATTTAAAAATTTAAAAGAAACAATATCTTTGTCTAAATTCATGGGGGAAATTCTCAATTAATGGGTTAAATAGCCCTATGAAGATAGATGACAATGAAAATCTGAGTTTGACGACTGCAATTGAATATTCCTAAATGCAGCTATATAAGCAAAAAGTATGGAAACTGTGAATGAAAAATGTAAGATACACTGAAGATCTCCTTGAAGAAATTTCTCATAATTCATCAAAATTTGTATAGGGCAGAAAAGACATAAGTGAGATGATATTAAAATAAAAGAATAACTAGAATATTCCAAGCCAGAAAATTAAAAAAATATATATATCATATTGAAAAGAGCAACAAGTATATAAATGTTTCCAGAAAGAAGAAAATAATTGTCTGCAAAATAATAAAAATTCTATTAGCAACAGGATTTTCAAAAGCAACACCGAAAACAAAAACACAGTATCAATAGGAATTCTGTTTAGTAAATAAGAATCTAATACCTGGGCTCTTAAAAAAAAAAGAAGAGAGGTTTTACTGGTGTGATGTAAATTGCTCATATAACTAATGACTATATAGATGAGTGGGTTTAAAGCATGAAAGAGAGTAAAGATATTCACAGCCTATATAGAAACAACTTGGTTCAGGAACATTTCATTACCATTTCTGGGTATTTCCCTTGTCACTGACAGTTGTGGAAAGGTAGGTCCATCTTCCTTTTCATCTTTCTCCCTGATTCTTTCTCTCCCTCTCTTTCTCTCTCACCTTACTTGTCTTTAATACCCTAGGAACAACCATCAAGTTGGTTCCAAAATCCAGTGCCTACACCTTAATTATTATTGGTTCATAAGAGGAAAAATCACTATATTAGCATCCTGCAGTATGTGAAACAATTTACCAATTCACTCAAAATATGATTTTTTAAAGCAACCCACTCATGTCTTTCAAATATAGTATTTATACCAAAATTTGAACCACATTATAAATAAGTTGTACTGTCTTTATTTTAAGCTCTTCAGATCTTATGTGAAACAAAATAGCAACTGTTATTCAGATTGGTGAATTAGCCTAACCTCAAAAATTTATTCTATTTTTTATCAGTTAATACTGTCAGAGGATGCAGAACCTCAGGAATTACTATATTCCAATTATATGTCTCCATAATCAGACTTTATGGCAGAAATCATTGCTCCCTGATTATTAGGATTCATCACCTCAAGGAGTAATGTAACCCCACATTTTGCCTATTGCTTCAAAGATGAGGATCCAATGTCAGGGTCAGCTTCCAACAGTGGGGGTGATTATTGTGATAAAGATAAAGGCATTCCTGTTCAGGGTTCTAATAGCATATCTGTAGATTCCAGAATCACAGGGGAACAAATGTTTTAAAATGCTAATAAGTAAGTAACGTATGTGAGAGAAGTTACCTTCATTTCCAATCTTAGGTATCAAATCCATGAAATCTGAAAATTAGAAGAACATACTTAGTTTTGTTTACTGGGTCATAAAATGCCAAACATCTTTGGTTTTGCAAGCTGTTATCCTCCAGCATTTCAATGAAATAGAAGGCTATGTTTTCTGGCTAGTGTGGCATGTAATAAGACAAGTAAATAGCATGGGCACCAGCACTTTTCCTTACTTCTGTCACTATAAAATTCGTTCTTTCTTCAGAAGGAATGCTGTAATAATGCTTAACACATGCAGGGATCACATGAATGGAAATAGGAACAGAAACATGATGAGTAGAGAAACATGTCCAGTGCAGAATATTTCTAATCCTGTTCTCCTCACCATGATGAAAGGATCAAGTGTAATTAATGTGTTTTCTTTCTTTTCTTCTTCTCCCCAAGATGTAGTGTCTGGAAGGAAAGAAGTCCCACAGCAGGTATGTAAAATATTCCTTTTCTCCTTGAGGACACCCAAGTAAGAACTGGCTTCACTAGACTTTCTTTTAAACATGCTAAAGCTATTCAATTAGCAGGAATATAAACAAGGGTATCAACTAAAATGTTTTTAGCAGGGCATACTTGAGCCATCTAGATTTCTTGTCTTAAATAAATCCAGCTGGAAAAGTAGATATTATTCATTTAAACTCTCTAGCCTATATGACTAATGTAGTTTCAACGTTAAGAAGGCTGAAACTTAAACAGCTTCCTCTGAGCGCACATCTATTACACATAGTGCCTGGTTCTCTAAAACCACAATGTATCCCAGGACAATTGGAAAGCTGCATATCTACTGCTACTATTAGTAAATTTGGTCATCTGTAACATCTATGATGCCTGTAAGTGTGTCTTGTTAATCTAAATTTTGTGTCAATGAGTGTCTTGTTTCACGGTGAGGTAGTAAAGTGGAAGATAATCCCCAAAATAGGACCTTCTCAGCAATGACCTTATCAAATGATATTTTAGGTACCTTATTGTTAAACATGAGACTTCCTCCATTCTATAAGCATAACCACTTTGTTCATAAGCCCATTTATTGTCATCTGCTGAATAAATCCTCCAATCCATCTGTTTCTTTTGGAGCCAAAACTTCCTCACCTCCTTTCCCCAGCAATGGCATGGAATACAAATGCATGGTAAGATGCCGGATCCATGTTTAATAGCCTGTGAACCATCAACATACTTTTCAGTCATACTCTTTGCCATCAGTTCTGCATTTTTGTCACCA
>PVIY010023346.1:0-39457 GCA_004026745.1 Myrmecophaga tridactyla | reverse complement strand
TTCCATTCTACATATATAATCAGTAATTCACAATGTCATCACATAGTTGCATATTCATCATCATGATAATTTCTTGGAACATTTGCATCTATTCAGAAAAAGAAATAAAATGAAAACAGAAAAAAATATATACACATACCATACCCCTTACCCCTCCCTTTCATTGATCACTAGCATTTCAAACTAAATTTATTTTGACATTTGTTCCCCCTATTATTTATTTTTATTCTATATGTTCTACTCATCTGTTGACAAGGTAAACAAAAGGAGCATCAGACACAAGGTGTTCACAATCACACAGTCACATTCTGAAAGCTATATCATTATTCAATCATCATCAAGGAACATGGTTACTGGAACACAGCTCTACATTTTCAGGCAGTTCCTTTCAGCTTCTCCATTACATCTTGAATAACAAGATGATATCTACTTAATGCGTAAGAATAACCTCCAGGATAACCTCTCAACTCTGTTTGGAATCTCTCAGCCATTGACCCTTAGTCTCATTTCACTCTTTCCCCTTTTGGTTGAGAAGGTTTCCTCAATTCCTTGATGCTGAGTCTCAGCTCATTCTAGGGACTTTGAGACCACATGTTTACCAGAGAATAAGAGATGAAATCTGTTACAATGGCAGGCTCTACTATCTCCCTGAATTTTGGAGAATGTGGTCCAGTTAATGCAAAGGTCATACTAAGTTATTCCCTCCTTAGTGAAGTACAAGTTGAGAAACATTGTTACTCCATGTATATGATAGCTGAGTAGTGCCTGATATATTCTTGTGAGGCTACCTATATACATTGTGGCCTGAGCAATGAAAGCACAACAAACAAACAAACAAACAAACCACTCAGATTTGAGTCATGACTAGAACATTGAAACTGCCATCTGGTTCTTTTTTTGTTATTGTTTTGTTTTGTTTAAATATTTTTATTGTAACAACAAATATATAGACATTCTTGACATACAAACATTTTTGATGTGGTTACAATCAATGGCTCACAATATCATCACATGGTTGTATATTCATCACCATGGTCATTTTTTTTAACATTTGCATCTCTCCAGCAAAAAAAATAAAAAAGAAAAGAGAAAAAACTCATACATGCCATACCCCTTACCCCTCCCTCTCATTGACCACTAGTATTTCAATCTACTGAATTTATTTTAACCTTTGTTCCCCCAATTATTTTTTTTTATTTCTTATCCATATTTTATCTGTCCATAACATAGATAGAAGGAGCATCAGACACAAGGTTTAAACAATCACATAGTCACATTGCAAAAGCTGTATCATTATTCAATCTTCTTTAAGAAACATGGCTACTGGAACACAGCTGTACAGTTTCAGGCACTTCCCTCTACCCACTCTAATATACCATAAACCAGAAAAGGGATATCTATATAATATGTAAGAATAGTCTCCAGGATAACCTCTCGACTCTGTTTGAAATCTCTCAGCTACTAACACTTTACGTTGTCTCATTTCTCTCTTCCCTCTTTTGGTAGAGTTTTTCTCAATCCCTTGATGCTGAGTCCAAGCTCATCCTAGGATTTCTATCCAACATTGCCAGGGAGGTTTATACCCCTTGGAGTCATGTCACACGTAAAGAGGGGGAAGGCAGTGAGTTCACTTGCTGTGTCGACTGAGAGACCACATCTGAGCAACAAAAGAGAGTCTCTGGGGGTGACTCTTAGGCCTAATTCTAAGTAGGCTTAGCCTATCCTTTGTAGGGATAAGTTTTATAGGGGCAGACCCCAAGTCTGAGGGCTCAGCATACTGATTTGGTTGTCCCCACTGCTTGTGAGAATACCAGGAAACCATCCGGTTCTTATGTAGTGCAGTTATCTCTGTAGCTCTACCACAGAGACCCTGTAGGTCCAAAACTGCTCCAGGAGTTTGGTAGGAGCTCAAGATGCTTTGTGGAACCTGGGACACATTCAAAGCAAAGAATCACAATAGAAGCAGAAAGAGGTTTGGGACATTTTAAGATGTAGCTCTTCTTTTAGGAAAAATAGTCTCTTTCTACACTAGGATTTTGGAAAAAATGGAGAGATCTGTATCTTCAGATGTTTTATAAATATGGGCATGTCTGGAAGAAATTCAATCATGAAAAGTCTCCAGTAATTTAGCTGAGATCTTCTACTTCCAATCATACCTAGTCCTTCAATATAGTTGTTGTAAGTCAGAATATAAGACAAACATTAATGCAACAGAATTTGAGGACATGACAGAGTGTGAGAAAATACTTGGTTTCAATTATGGAACTTCTCTTTCAAGCAACAGGCTTGTTAAATTTTGTCTGCTTCTACGTGAGCCTAGCCATCCTCTTTCCTGCTTCTCAAAGTGGTGACCAGATTCTCTTGAAATTAAGCTATTGTAGAGGTGGGGGTTTTACTTTCCTTTATAAATTTTCTTATCCAGTTTGAATTTCTACCCATGTACATTCTTTTCTTTATGTCAATAACAGTTATATGAAGTGTGATTTGTAAGCCATTCTTAATTTTTCTTGATAATTCTCCATACTAAAAATACTGAAATGTTATTAAAGACAACTAATGCAAGAGTAATATTGTAGAAAGGGTTTTACACATAAAATAGAGGAAGAGATAATGGATTGTAGAAGTATAATCTTTAAAATGTAGGGGTATGGTTAACAAATTTAATTTTATAAAAAATAGAAAGGAGAGTAATGGGAAGTGAGGGTCGATGTATCTGACATAGAGGTAGAGACACTTGTGAAAGGAATCATTTTATAAGCTTTAAAAAATATAAAAGCACATAAAATGGTTATGCTCTTGAGCAATGATTCTCAACAGAAGGAAAATCTTTCCAATAGGGGATGCTTGACAATGTTTAGAGACAATCATACAATTCAAAATGTCAGTGGTGCTGAAGTTGATTAAGCCTGTTATGGAAATCAGAGTTAAGTTAGTTGGGAAAGAATAGAAGGCAAAAATTTCACTTTATACTTAGTTGAAATGTTATTAATTTTATTATTTTTCTCTATTGCTTCCATATTCCTCATGTTATTAAAGATTATGTTCCAGAAAAAATTATGAAAACTCACTCATATCAAGATATATTGATGAAATGTTTATTTGAAAAAAACCCCACAAGAATCCAGGAATAATATTAAATAAAGGCTATGTAAACAAAAGTGTTTTGGTCTCAGAATTATATTCTAGTGATCTTCCAGATATACTACACAGTGCTAAGTCCCAGAAGATAATCTCCCTAGATCAATTGCATTTTAAGAAAGAAAGTTTGAATTTCAGGAATTCATTTGTCATCCTAGTAGTTATTCAAATATAAACAGAATAGAATTATATTCTTAGATTTTCATTGGCTATATTGCTTTTCATAAATATCCCCTGGGGGTATAATTATATTTATACTTCAAGCATTCCACCTATGACTTAAAAATTAGAACTCAATAACATGAATTTGAAGATTAGCATTGATATTAATGGAATTTATGGCATTAAGTTTCAACAATTATTGTGCATATACTATGAAATAAAATTATATTTGAAGGAAAGTGTGATAATCTTTTAAGTTGTGTTTTTGTTTTCACTGAACTCATTGATTTTTGGGATTTGATGTGAGAAAATAAATATATTTTCTGTTATTAGAGTGAGGGAGGGACTATAGCCATAGAAACAAGAAAATAAGCAATAATAATATATTTGACTACAGATATAAACTAGATTGTATAAAAGAAAGTATACAAATATATGTGAGGTGCTGAAATGGATCTTAATCTGGCAATAGAAAATTTATTAAACATCACAGTGATTATTAATTTCCAGTGTCAATTTGGCTAAATTAAGGTTTCCACTGGTCTGCCTGTTGCTGCGAGGGTATTTCATAGTTGGGTTTTGCATCTATAATTAATTGATTGCATTTACAATCAACAAAGCACATTGTTCTCAGCAATATGGGTAGAGTCCTCATCTAATCAGTTGCAGGTCTTAAAAGCCAGAACAGAGGATTTGAGAGGCCAGATAAAGAATTTCTGCTTCAATGTCAGTTTTGGCTCCTGTTAGAATTTCCAGCCAGCCACCTTCTCCTGAGGAATTTGGATTAAAGACTTCAACATCACTTTCATTGGAGTTTCCAGCTTGCTGCCTGTCCTACAAAGCTCAGACTTGTCAGCCCCCTTGGCTGCATGGGACAGTTCCTTACAACAAATACATATATATATATATGTAAAAACTTATACACACACACACACACACACACACACACTTACTGAGGTAACAAAATTGGGCCTGTGTCAATCAATCTCTTTACCTTCATCTGGAAGATTCCTTAGGAGATGCAATATATCCTTGAGGAGAATCCAGAGTAGAGCAGACTGTGATTCTCTCATACCTTCCCTGAAGTGTTTCTTCTGCCCTTAGAGAGAGAAATAGGTGTCAAGGAAATAGCTTTCAGGAACTGGGCAGACTAGCTTTTCTTTTCCTAACTGATGCTTGCTGAACTGCAGGACCTCATAGACCATCAAATGCTGCTATAAGAAGGAATTAAAAGAGTTCATAAAAGTATATATGCTCCAGGAGTTTGGGGACTGACTTACAGAGACAGAAATAGGTATCTACCTCTTGTCAAGAAAATTCGGAAGGTGAGATGTCATCTGAGCAGTCTATAGTGGTAGTCCTGGGAGATAAGGTCAGTAGGAGGAGTTTCTGGCATTTATAGAGTTTGGTAGAACTTAGATATGTGAGCCTTCCCTTAGGCTTAAAAAAAAACCTGAAACACAGCTGGGCTAAGATATCTGCCTGCTTCGATGAGAGGACTGTAACAGAGAACTGCCTGGTAAGCAGGTGTGATACCTTTGTCAGGAAATGGGGTAGTGTGGGATGAGTGGTGGGGATGGTGGGGTGCCCCAAACTCAGTAATGAATTTCATGAAATATGAAGCATTCTGATGGTCAGAACTGTAGATTGTCAATAGCCCAAAGTGAACCACAAATAGCACCAGCCAAGTAGGACCATGTTACTCCTGTTCTTCTCATTTCCTCTCCCTCATATCTGACCAGGCAGAAGGCAGAATTTGGAATGGGAGGAGAAATATGCAAAACTAAACCATTCCCTACTTTCCTACCAAAGATTGTCAGGCCATGATGTAGGTTTGAGTGAGGAAAAGGGATTAGATTTAGAGGAGGTGCGAGATTAAAGTCAGAGTACAAACCAGACCAAATTTCTTAAATCCAGAGGGAAAAGTCACTATTAAATAACCAAAAGTCTCTAAAAACTGCTGGGACAAATTTAGGCTACAGATCTCTGTTTATTGTGACTGTGTATGTGTGTGTGTGTGTGTGTGCATGCATGTGTGGAGTTGCATGTTTGAAATTTCAACTGACTGAAATTTTTAAAAAGTGACGAAAATATTTCTAAAGTGAAATTTCAGGCAATGATGCATCCTTTAAAATACAATACTGAGAACTCCTCTTGTCACTCAGAAAACCACTTCCCTATACAAATTCATTGAAAAAAGTTGCTTATTCACTAACAATGCAGCAAAATGTGAGAAGTTGCCTAGGGCAATGGTCTTTTATTCCTGGGTGGTATTAGAAGAACATAGCAGCCAACCCTCTGAAGACTACCACAAAAGCACTCACAGAGGAAAAGGTGAGCTTTAAGCAAAACCCATCAGACCAAAGAGTGCAATGCTGCCTTGTAACAGGTCTAGTCAAGTAAGATATTTCTACTCCCACTGTTCCCGTTACATCTTTATGCTCCTACCTCAAATAGATAGGACAAATAGAGTGGACTGCAAGGAGGGGAGATTCTTAATTTAGAAAGAAGCTTCTATGCCCCCTTCCCAGACCACAGTTTCTCACTTGCTGAGTAAAACTTAAATTAAAAGATAACAACCGTTTGCAGTTACGGGATAGAAGAAAAGTGGGAGATGGAAATAACATACGTTAATTAAATCTACTCCTGGTACCAAATACTAAATTGTATATGTGTACATGTCTGAGTTGTGTGTGTATGTGTACACTTGAGGAAAATGAGAGCACCTCCTAGAACTTAACACTTTAGTGAGAAATTCAATATATCTATTAATATTTAATTATATTTTATTAATATTTAACAAATAATAAGTATTTAATAAAATTAATTAAATAAATAAATGTTTATTTAATAATAAAGGAAATATTTATTAAGATCATTTGCAATTGATTCTTGAAGCTATACAGTAGGAGTTGGCAATCTATGACCAAATCCAGACTACTAACTGTTTTTGAAAATAAAGTTTTGTTGGGATACAGCCACAGTCATTCATTTAAGTATTGTCTATGGATGCTTTCATGACCAATGGCAAAGGT
Source organism: Myrmecophaga tridactyla (assembly GCA_004026745.1). Taxonomy (NCBI): domain Eukaryota; kingdom Metazoa; phylum Chordata; class Mammalia; order Pilosa; family Myrmecophagidae; genus Myrmecophaga; species Myrmecophaga tridactyla. Next base: position 33,122 of record PVIY010023346.1, on the reverse strand, counting down.
AAGTGGTTGTGATAAAGTCTACTGTGTTGGCAAAGTCTACGTTATTTACCATCTCTCCCTTTATTATAAAAGATAAAAATTTCAACCCCTGCAGTAATAAATTAAAAGCAATGAGATATTTTAGTTTGAAATGGGTTGACTATTTGCATATAATTTTAATCCCTCTAAAACTTTACTAAAAAGGTTAAGGAAAACAGGATTTTAATAACAGAATCACAAAGTTAAAAAGGCAGGGAGGACAGTAGAGTATATCATGGACCAATAAGATATTGGAAGATTTAAAACAGATGGTTAAGTGGTAATGGAATTAACAGAAACAAGAGTGCTGAGTTTTAAACCAGGAAATGGGGAAAATAGAGAAAGGGCAGTGTTTTAAACTTCAGAAATCTCAAAATTCTCAGGAAATTGGAGCACTCAAAACAGGGATGAGGGGAGATGGCAACAATGATGATGGTGGTGATGATGACGATGATGATGATGATGATGATGATGCTTGTCTGAATTGAATGACAAGGCAAAAAGATGTGATTCTTAAATGAATATTAGATTAAAGAATTATGCTTCTTTTTTAGCCAAGATTCTAGCAAGACCATACTGGTCTCTGCAGAGATCAATGCATTAAAAATACCAAAAAATCTACCCTGACAATACAAATTCTTTTATCTCTGGAAAATTATGCAAGCAATTGGTGTTGGGTTGCCTTTGGAGAGTTAAAAGTGGGTATTTAGAGGGATATGGTATGAGTAAGATTTACTTTTCTTAGTTTAATTTTTTTGCTCCTTTTGCACTTTTTTTCCATGAGCTTTTATATAGGACAAGTAAATTAATAATATAAAAGTCACCTCCTCAAATAGATGTTTTTGTTCTTTTAAATAATTAGTATGGGGTTGCCTCTCCCCACCCCACAGATCTTCCACAGGCCTCCCCCAACCAATCATATTCTTTTTTCTGGGCTTCTTATTTAGGGGTATTATTAAACAATGGATTGTATTTTACAAAGCTGAAATCAGAAGTTGTCAGGTTTCTAAATTTCAACAGATGTACCTCCCCCACCCCACACGAAAGCTTATCCCCCCAAGATACACATCCCATTGTTAATCTCTGTTTGTTCTTAATGGCCCAATGAGGAAGAAGTAAGCAAGACTGGTTCTGGGAAATGAGAGAGATGACACTCAATTGAGGAAGGACGTGGTGAGTTTCCTTGACATAACTAAAAAATGTAAGCATATTTGAGGATTCCTAGATATAAAGACCAATGCATCTGCCTACAAACTTGTTTTCCATGGTGGACTATGGATGCAGAAGAAATATGGTGACCAGATGTGAAGGTTATTTGACCACAGCAGTGAAGGTGTGAGTGCCTGTCCTTGCCTTTAGTAATCAAACCTGCTTCCACAGTGGGTACACCTTTTTATATTGATAATAGCAATGAATAACTGTTCCTATTTCTATGCATCCTCTTCAACACATAATATTCCATTTTTTAATAGCTACCATTCTCCTGGGTGTGAAATGGTATTTCATTATGGTTTTGACTTGCATTTCCCTGATGGCTAATGACGATGAGCATCTTTTCATGTGTTTTCTGGCCTTTTGTATATATTCTTAGGAAAAATGTCTATTCAAATATTTTGCCCAATATATAATTGGGTTATTTGCATTTTTCTTATTAAGTTGAAGGATTTCTTTATATAATCTGCATGCTAAATCTTTATCAGATATGCAGCTTCCAAATACATCCTCCCATTGTATAGGTTGTTTTACTTGCACAATAAAGTCCTTTGAGGAACAAAAGTTTGTAATTTTCTTGAGGTCCCTTTAATCTTTTATTCTTTTATTGATTTTGCTTTGGGTTAAAGTCTGAGAAATCTTTGTCTAACACAAAATCCTGAAAATGCTTCCCTACATTTTCTTCAAGGGGTTTGATAGTTCTGGCTCTTATATTTAGGTCATTGTTTGATTGTGAGTTGATTTTTATGTATGGTGTAAAGGAGGACCCCCTACTTTCTTTGCTGCTAGAGATCTAGTATTCCCAGAACCATTTGTAGAAGAGTCTATTCTTTCCCAATTGTGTCATCTCTGCTGGCTTGTCAAAACCAGTTGGCCATAAATGTGAGGGTTGATTTCTCACCACTATTCCATTGATTTAATTATCTGTTATTGTGCCAGTACAATGCTGTTTTGATTACTATGGCTTTATAATAAGTTTTTTAGATCAGAAAGCATGAATTATTTAACTTTGTTCTTCTTTTTCAAGGTAGATGCAGTTATTTGGGGCCCTTTACCCAGCCATATAAATTTGATGTTTTGTTTTTCCATTTCTGCAGAGAATATTGTTGGAATTTTGATTGTTGGAATTTAGTTACATTGACTCTACAAATTGCTTTGGGTGGCATTGGCATATTTTTGATATTTAATCTTCTAATCTATAAACACAGAATGTCCTTCCATTTATTTAGGTCTTCTTTAATTTCTTTTAGCAGTGTTTTGTAGTTTTCTGTTAAGGTTCTTTATCTCCTTGGTTGGATCAATTCAGTTCTTTTAGTTGTTATTGTGAATGCAAGTTTTTTCTTGATTTACATTTCCAATTGTTCTTGCTTTTACATAGAATCACTACTGATTTGGGAGTGTTGCTCTTTTAGCATGCTAAGTTGCTGTATTTATTTATTAGTTCTAGGAGGTTTTGTGGATTTATCAGGATTTTCTGTATATAGGATCATATCATCATCTTTATATAGGGAAAGTTTTACTTCTTCCTTTCAATCTTGGATGCCTGCTATTTTTTTGTTGTTGCTGTTGTTTGTTTTTGGTGCTCAGTCACTCTGGAAGAAGTCCAGTACAATGTTGAATAATAATAGTGACAGTAGACATCCTTTTCTTCTTCCTGCTCTTAGAGGGAAAGATTTGAGTCTTTCACCTTTAAGTAGATGTTAGCGGTGGCCTTTTTCACCTGTGCTATTTATCATGTTGAGGAAATTTCCTTCTATTCCTAGAGTTCTAAGTGTTTTTATCATGAAGTGGTGCTGGGTTTTGTCAAATGCCTTTTCTGAGATGATCATGCTTTTTGTTTTTTTCTTCATTACGTTAGTGTGGTACATTGATTAATTTTCTTATGTTTTACCAACGTTGCATGACTGTGATAAATCTCACTTGATTATATTGTATAAATCATTTAATATGCTATTGGATTTGGTTTGCTAGTTTCTTTTTAAGGATTTGTGTATCTATATTCACAAGAAATATTGGTCTGTAGCTTTCTTTTCTGTTGGTGTCTTTATATGGCTTTGGTATGAGGGTGATGGTGACCTCATAGAATGAGTTAGAATTGTTTCCTCCTTTTCAATTTATTGAGAAGAGTTTGAGCAGAATTAGAGTTAAGTCTTCTTGGAATGTTTGGTAGAATTCCCCTGTGAATCCATCTGGTTCTGAGATTTCTTTGTTGGAAGTTGTTTTTTTTTTTTTTTAACTAATTCAGTATCTTTCCTAATATTTGGTTTATTGAGATCTATTTATTCTTGAGTCAATGTAGGTAGTTTGTGTGTTTCTAAGAATTTTCCCATTTCATCTATGTTATCTAATTTGTTGGTGTTTCATTGTTCATGCTATCCTTATATTCCCTTTTATACAACCCAAAATCATTACCTTGACCACAGGCCATTATTTCTTTATGTTAATTTGAACCACTGTCTAGTGTCCTTTCCTTTCCATCTGAAGAACTCCCTTTGGCATTGCTTGTAGGGCAGATCTAGTGGTAATGTACTCTCTCAGCTTTTGTTGATCTGAGAATGTCTTAATTTACCTCTTATTTTTAAAAGTGATTCTCGCCAGAAATAAAATTATTGGCTGGCAGTTGTTTACGTTCAGCACTTTAAGTATTCAAGCCACTGCTTTCTTGCCTGGTTTCTGATGAGAAATCAGCACTTAGTCATATTTGATAGGATTTTCTCCATTTTTCTGGGCCTCTGTCTTGTCCTAGGCTTTTGCCTATTAATTGTTTTGGATTTCCCCTGTTTGCAGGAGTTTGGTTGTTCCCCTTTGTTTCTCAGAGACAAACCTTCTCCCAGATGTTTGAAGACTGCAGGCCTTTTTTCCCAAGAATGTCTGCCTCTAAGTTTTCACACTCCTTTCATTGTCTCTAACTGCTTGTGCCTGGGTAGAGGCAGTAAATTTTGGAAGGTGGGCACCTTGGAAAGGACATTCCCAGGTCAGAATCTCCAGTCCCAAAGGGGGTGTAGACTGTATCAAAAGTCCCTGGGGATGTGATCAGGAATGGCACAAGAGCTTCTCTGATGGCTCCTCAAAGCTGAACTTTCCTGGCTGGCCCAGCAAATGCAGCCCTTCAACTAACTGTACCTCAAAACCTTGAGGAAGCACCATGTTTTTAAATCTCAAATCCCTTGTTGAGATTCGATGGCTGCCACTGCCTTTGTTGGTGGCAGATCAACACAATAGCTGTCCTCAGAACAATGCCCCAATAATCCAAGTTTACAAATCAAAAGCCATGATCAGTGATCATTCTTCTCTGGATGATGTACAGTGTTCTTCTGGCCTCCAAAGTTTCAAATACTTGTTTCAGACAGTTTCTGCCTGTTTAGTAGTTGGTTTGGTGGAAGCTTTGCTTCCTGGAACTCCTTACTCCACCAGCTTCCCGCAATCCTCTAATATCTTTTTTTGTTCTCAGAGAAATGATATATTATTTTTTATACCTAGTGTTAAAAAGCAAACCTGGCATTAGTTAAATAATCACAAACATAAATATAAAGGAAAATGACTATGCTTTAGGAATAAACTGGGGCCTGATAAAGTCTGCAAAGTCAGAGAGAGTTTCTTCAAATCTGTGACTTCAGAATTTACACTTTGAAAGGTGAGTTGGAATTATATACAGGTGGAGAACAAGAACAGGTAACTCAGTTTTGATGGAGAAAATAGCACGTGCCCATTCCTTCAGGCAGAAAAATGACATGGGAGCGTCGGGGATCTTAAACATGGTCCATATACCTAGAGTGAGCACGACAAATGGGTGACGTGAGGATGAGCAGGAAGCCAGGAGCTATGAGAAGCTACAGGTAATGTGAACAATTATCTCTTATCTTGAAATTAGTAGAAATCCTAAAAGGTATTTGAACAGTAGGATTTCATGATCTGACTTAAAGATCACCTTGCGAAATTGAGAATGAGTTATAGTAGGACAGAGACAGAGAGTCAATATTATTTAACAGAATATTCTATTAGATCAAATAAGAGATTTTGGTAACTTGAATGAGGCTGAAGGAAAGTTAGAAAGAAGTTAACCTGAAGAAAAATTATAAGTGAAAACCAAAAGAAATGATATAGGACTTAAGGGAAAGGAGGGTAGGCCTGAAACTTCTTGCAATCAGGCTTGTGCAAGGATGATGCTGAAGGTCCCAAGCTAGGGACTACTGAGGGACACTTATTGAACAAATACGTTATGCATTTTGGGGAACTCTGGATAAATAAGAAAGTCACAGACTGTGCAGGTTTGAAAGGATGTATGTCCCTTAGAAAAGCCATGTTTTAATCAAAATCCCCTTTCATAAAGGCAGAGTAAATCCCTATTCAATACTGTATGTTTGAAACTGTAATTAGATCATCTCTCTGGAGATGTGATTTAATCAGAGGTGATTGTTAAGCTGGATTACATGTCTCCACACATTTGGGTGGGTCTTGATAAGTTTCTGGAGTCCTATAAAAGAGGAAATATTTTGGAGAATGAGGAGATTCAGAAAGAGCAGTTCAGAACGACATAGCCACAAGAAGCAGAGTCCACTAACCAGCGACATTTGGAGATGAAGAAAGAAAATGCCTCCCAGGGAGCTTCATGAAACAGAAAGCCAGAAGAAGAAGCTGGCAGATGACACCATGTTCACCTTGTGCCCTTCCACTTGAGAGAGAAACCCTGAACTTCATCGGCCTTCTTGAACCAAAGTATGTTTCCCTGGATGCCTTAGATTGGACATTTCTATAGACTTGTTGTAATTGGGACAATTCCTCTGCCTTAGAACTGTAAACTGGCAACTTACTAAATTCTCCCTTTTAAAAGCCATTCTGTTTCTGGTATATTGCATTCTGGCAGCTAGCAAACTAGAATACTGGCCCTGTCTTCACATGATAGAAAAAAAATGAGTCAATTATGTGTGAATAGTTTTATTCCAATACAGGGAACTACAATACAAGACAACATATGACAAGGGGTCAAGAATGAACTGTCTATGGAAGGGTATTTATGCAGAGAATTGAAGAATTAGAAGGAGCTGGACCAATAAAAAGTTCAGGAAAGTATGTTTTAGTCAGAGGGATTAGATAGCATGTACAAAGTCCTGAATACAAAGGGCAACATGGAACTGAAAGAACTTTATAATCTTAGATATCAGAGAAGGAGAAAAAAGTCATGAGAGATGAGAATATAAGGAAATGATAGAATGTGGCTAAAGATTCTGGGCACAAAGATACTGCAAGTGTTTACAGTGAATAAGCAGTATGTAGCCATAGAAAACAGAAATGCATATGCAAGTGAAAGTATTTATACTTTCATATAGATGATAAAATTTTAAAAATATTGAAGTAAATCCCCTGGTTCTACACCTGTGGGTGATTGTTATCTTCATTATCACTTTTACGAATTTCAATAATAAATCTTTATTATTTGACCAGTAATTGAAACAAACATAAAAAAGAGAGCTTGTCAGTTCCTCATAGGTTTTAGAAGGCTTTTAAATGTGATAACTGAAATAGAAATCATTTTCTTAATTTAAGAAGAAATTTCAGTTACTTAGAAAATTGACTTAGATGACCTAGTTTATTACCAGAAAAGCCCCTTAAATTAAGAATCACTCTTCCTGATTGCATAGCCCTTTGAATTTGTGTCCAGATTTTGATGAGCTTGAAAGCACAAAATTATTTTGTATATGTGTGTAACTCTACAAGGGTGTTTGTGTGATGATGTTTGTGGTTGTCTGTGCAGACATGGAGGGAAATTAGAGGTCAGGAAGAGGGAAGGATGTGTCCTCTCTGGTTTTCTGTCAAGACTCCATTAAAGGTTTGTATCTTTTATTTATGTGAAGAGAGTAGATTAGCACATTTCAGATATTTTAAATCAAGCTGGAAATGCTGGTATGAAGATCATATTCAACATATCAGATTTATAGTCACCAAAAGCCCAGCTTTACAATTCTTTGAAACATGAGCTGGTTTCAAGATTTAATGATCAAAACATAAAGAAATGCAATCACATTCGAGATGAGAACTGTCTCGGCGACAAATCAAATAGTCTGTATTTTATAGGCATTCAAAGACTTCCCACCAAACTCTCTTACAGTTTGAAGATAAGTTATCCAAGGAAAATGAATGCTTCTAAGCTTCAGTGCTTCAGTACAATTAAATTTTTGCTGACAGTAGTGTGTGATCACTTTCTTTCCTCTTTAATAAACACCAAGTAGAGCAAACACAATTATTTCCCTAAACCTCTTTGGTAAAATGATGACAATGGAGCCAATCCCTTGATCAGGATACTGGGAGAAAACAAAGCCATTTTTTTCTCTCTTCCTGCTCCTCTCCCCCTCACTCTCCTTTTGTTTAGTTTCCTCTTCTTTTATACTCTCTTTTTGCCTCTCTGTGAGACCTTTCACCTCTTCTCTTTCTCTCACCCTACCTATTGTCACTTCAGCCTTTCTGATGTTTTCATAGTAGAATTCTAATTCGAATGATACTATTTTTCCTCAAAATACTGTACCAGTCCCGTATGCCTAAATGTGTAAGATTGACTAAGAATTTTTTTATCATCCTGGAAATATATATATATATATATGTACATACATATCAAACTTAATGTCTGTTAAATTATGGATATGCCCAGTGATTTAATACATTTCAATATTTCTTATTGTGATAGTTTTGTTGCTTTAAAATGTAAATATTATGCATTAAAAATGCATTCAGAAAGACTTCTCAGCAGCAAAATCTGTGTTTTTCCTACTTCCTAAAAATGAATATGTCTCTATGTTTTATAATAACACTGCCAAAGCACTGAAACACACAGTCATTGGTTGAAATAACTAGATGAACTAGACTTGTAGCTTAATGAAATTTTTTCCAGAGTTTATTTTTAAAGATGTCTTTATCAATGTTATGATTAAAAGATATGTTGAGATGTCATATATGTAACAACAATAAGAAGTCCTGCTATTTTCTTGGTCATTTAGTTTCCCCACTGGTCCACTATACAAAACAGTGGAGGGGTTATACAAGAGATTTCAAAAGTAAACAAAAATGCAAAATGTCTTTGGATGCCTCTGAGATGGCCATGGTAATTACAAAAAGCAATTCTCAAAACAAGAGGGGTTTCTTTTGGTGAGGAAGTGTGCTAAGCAATGCAATTCTTAACAAAGAGACAAAAACACCATTCCCTTTTGAAGTTTTTTAAACAACAGTTTTTAAAACACTTTTAAATGATGAACATTTAAAAATATTTTCTATGCTGCTGGGGTACAGAAGAAGATGGCATAGGGGCATAATAATTAGACAGAGAGCAAATATTAATGACTTACCATTAATATAGACTTACCACCTCCATCAACATCACCACTACCAAGGCGATACAGCTCCCACAATGAAAGGAAGTCAGACTTCCTGGGTTCACTTCCCTTAGGACACCGACCAGGGCCAGGGGATGCAAAGAGTGTTTATTACAGTTTATTCCTCACTGTCACCCAGATACTGATACCACTGTGCCAGGGTGAAGCTAAACACTGGGGGCTGGTTACAGCTTGCACTGGTAACTGAGTTGATTGCTATCACCAACTGTTGGAGACAACCAAAAAACAACAAACAAACAAAAACATTTCATCCTGTTTATGTCCTGTTTATGCAGACTCTCTTGCTTCATGCAATAGCTGGTAAATATTTTGTGGATGTAGCAAAATTTAGAGGATATGGGATATAAAAGGTCTTTTAAAGAAGGAAGACATTTATAATGAGATCATGCATGCAAGTAGCTGAGAAATTAAAATCTGTTACTAAATTGAAAAAAAAACACTGGATTGTATAGAATCCTCCTTATATGAGAGAGCTATTATTAAAAGTCCTCAATATTTAGCTCTCTTTTACTTCCAGATGCTTAGGAATGCCATATGGCTGTTCTAGCTGATGAAATGTGAGTAGAAATATTCTGAGTAATTTTTATGCCGAATCATGACACTCCAGACTCTTGAATCTTGAGCTGTCTCTTTCTGTGCCATAGTGATTGAAGAGTCCTTGACTTCTAGATGATGAGTTAAATGATAATGGAGCCTTAGTCATCATGAGTCCTGAATTATTATGAAGAATTCATCCTCTTTAACTTGCACTGAATATGTATTGTGAGTGTGAGGTTGCAGGTGTGTGCTTGTGTGTGCATGTGCATTCTTGGTCTTAGCGTAACATGATTGAAATACCACCCAAGTTCTGAAACAAATGGGAAATCAGGCAAATAAATGTAAGATGTAAACCAGATTCAGTTCATGGCTGATAACGACTAAGTTGTAGCCAAAAAATGTGATAGATAAGTGAGACTTTTAACTCAACCCCCAAAGAAAATAGATTAGCCACCTATCATAGGCAACGCTGGCTTTTGGCTGGCATCCTGAAAGATCAGCACTCTGTCAGGAAAGGTGGCCTAGAGCATCCTAAGGCTTTTACTCCAGTACCTACCATTGCTCCTTTGGGTTGATTTTGGGATCACAAGTTAGAAATATAGATTTAGATCACAGGTGGGAAAAATAGATTGAGATCCCAGAAGGTCCTGAAATATGTTGGAACAGTTGAATTAACTCCCAAGCCACTCTATACCCAAGGTTGAGAGTTTGAACCTTATTTAATTTTCCTTTCCTAATTATGCCCAAAATAGCAGAGCAGTAGCTTGAAAGGAGATTAACTGACAATATTATGATATTCCAATGAACAGTCACTCCAATTATCACGTACCACTGCCAACAGTTTAAATATTAATGTCTTTTTAATTTCAAACTCCTAGGTTGGTTCAAATTTGAAGATCAAATTACCTTGTAAATTTATATCCAGATACATTGAAATCCATAGAAATTAATAAATTAAATATTAGTTTCTTGCAAATGTGACTTTATATATCTAATTATTAAAATTTCTTAAGTTAAATTAATAATCAACAAGCATTCCATACCCTATGCATTTTCTTAATCTGCTCATTTTCAGCCTAAATGCTATTCAACATCCCTGAGGAGTGAGGTTATTTCAGCAGATGTAGTCTAGACAATACTGACATGAATGGATGTAGTTGACTTCAGGGTGTCAGACGTTTTATTCATTCACCAAAAAAGTCTCTGATAATCCATCCTTTTTAAAAAGACATATGGTTAACAAAACATTTTTATTAGTTATGTTTGCTGTATAACAGTTGATTTAAAACAACCAACATTTACACAGCTCATCAGCTCATGGATTGGCAAACTGATCTAGGCTCAGATGACTTAGATCCCCGGGGCTGGATTTGACTGACTTCAGCTCTGACTGAAGTCTCATTATGCATGGTCTCTGGACCTCCAGCAGGCTAGCACAGGGTGGCTCACATGGAAGGATCAGGAAGTTTCAAGAACGATAAGTGGAAAAGGTCCATTGCACAGCAGTTTACTGCTGATTGTGCTATGTTTGCTAATACCCTGTTGAACAAAGCAAGTCACGTGCCTATTATCAGAATCAGTGTGTGTGGGGGGGACAGACTCTACCAATTGATGTAGGTTTCTGCTGCATTTTGTTGTCATTTTTGCAATCTACTACAACACAGAAGTCTATGAATGCCCAATGAACAAATTTAGAAATAGGTCAATCTTTAATCTCTCAAGTGCTTTACCAATCAATATTTTGCTCTCAAAATGAAAAATTGTGTTGCCAAAAAGAATATCAAAAGCATATTTGGAGTGGTGTGATGGTGGCTCAGTGGCAGAATTCTTGTCTGCCATGCCAGAGACCCGGGTTCATTTCCTGGTGCCTGTCCATGTAAAAAAAAAAAAAAAATGCATTAGGTTGAAGGCAGAGAGACTAAAATTTCATAATGTTTTTAGCCTCATCAAAATACAAGTTATTCAATTCCTGGACCATGCACGCCCCCCCCCCAGAAAATACAAGTTAGTTTATGCCATTGTTCTAGACTTGCACTATCCAATATGTGAACTACTAACAACATATGGCTAGTTCCATTTCCATTTAAATTATAGAATTTAAAGTAAATAAAAATTCAGTTCCTTAGTCTCACTAGTCTCATTTCAAATGCACAATGCTAATGGGTGCCATATTAGACGGTGAAGAATATAACAATTCCATCATTGCAGAAAATTCTGTTGGACAAAACAGGTCCAGACTCTGTGACCTGTGAATATGCAAACAAACAGTAGAAATAGCTCAAGAAGAAATCATGACAATATTAATTTGGCATTATTTAGAAGAATAATTTTCCCAATCATAATATCCAATCTCTGAGAATAACTTTGGAGACATTGCAGATTTTTCAGAGTTTAGAATGTTCAATGCTGGCAGCTCTTGATACTAATTTTATTAGATGTGTGTTATTAGTCCTTCACTGCATAATGACACAACTTGGTAAAGCTTTATCATCACACACGTTGCCTATTCAAGCAACCAATTAACTGGGCTAGCAAGGCTCTAGATTTTCTCCCACAAATCCATTTTGCAAGAATCTATCAGAATGCTCTTTTTAAAAGGCAAATCTAATCAACTCAGTACTTTACTTCCACATTTCACAATGGACATCCATTGTTTTCATGAAAATAGAAAAAAAAAAAAAGAAAACCACATAAATTCCTGTGCTCGTTATTTATATATGTAAAGTTGACTAAGTTATGTTGTCTAGTTGTTTGGCCAAGCACTGTGACCTCATTTTTACTATGGATGTATTTTGTAGATGCAGTAACCTTCTACAATCAATTGACTCAAGTAAAGGAGATAATCCTCGGATATGCTTGTTTGGGCCTCATCCAACCAGTTGGAGGTATTACAAGAATTGAGAATTCCAGGGACCAGAAGGAATTGTGCTTCATGGCTTCTCCCTCTATTTCTTCCTAAATTTCAGTCTAAGAAATTTAGACTCAAGAATTCAATATCACTCTCATAAGAATTTCCAGCCTTTGGCCTATACTATGAAATCAGATTTGCCAGCCCCTACAATCACATGAGCCAATTCCTTTTAATAAATCTTTTAATATTTATGCTATTGATTCTGTTCTCTAGACAATTCTGACTGATATGTTTGCTTTATTTTAAATATAAACAAGTTCAGGATCTGATATCCTGACTATATCTTCATATGATACTTTTCCCTGTATCATACTTTACTCCTCACCAAACTCTGCTTCATGCTATGGACAATCTTTGCTCATGGCTCCTTTTCACTTACAAAGTTCTTATTATCTACAAATTTTCATTTGTTTCAATAAAGGGTACAACAGTGACCATTTCTTCATTATATGTGAACTTTATTTTTTTTTTAATGTACTCACGGATGGCAATTTTATTTCATGCTACTCTTTTTTAGTACTTTTATCATTGATTTATTAAGTTATTCACTTATCCAATCACACCATCTGCAAATAGAGATAACTTTACCTTTACCTTCATTTCTAATGCTTTCTTTCAATTGCATTCTCTTGGTTAATTGTTCTCTACAATACTATGTCATGTGGCTGGAGCAATAGCTGGTATTCTTGTTTAAATTTTGACTTTAGCAAGAATGCCTATAATGTTTACTTGTTTCCCATTAAGTAAGTTAAGTTTGGGGTAATACACACTGACAGCCAGGCACATTAGATAATAATATAAACATATATCAATGTGTGTGTATGTATGAGCATATATATGTATGTATAGATACACACACATATATATATACACACACACACACGCATGCATATATATATATATATGTATACATCTTGTAACTTCAGAGTAGATTCCTGGAAGTTGAATTTAAATGCAAATGAATATTTGCAGATATTGACAAATTTATCTCTTCAGGTGTTCTGCATTTTTGTACAACCACACAAAAAGTTTATGAGAGTGAATGTGTATCCATAGACTTGCTGACAGAATCACCTGTCAAATTTTTGGATTTTTCCAATGATAGGGCGAGAAAAACACTTTCACCTGTTTAAAGACTAAGACTATTTAAATTAAATTTTCTATAAATTTCTCATCTATTATATTCAATTTTCCCTGTACTTTTATCCTTATCACTTTGAATTTCTTATGTATGTGTGTATATACATATATATATATGAGAGTATTGCAAATGCATTCTCCAAATATGTGATTTGTTATTTGTCTTAACAAATAACATAAAATATGTAAGAAATATACCTATACATGGAAGAAATATATATATGAAATAACTACATGGTTGAAATATCACCAACCTTTTATTGCTTCTGTATTTTAATTTATATTTTAAGGCTTTTTCCACTCCTAGAATATTTTACTTTGTCTTTACTGCCTACATGGTTTAATCTTTTACATTTATCCTTTAGATAAAATGAGAATTTGTGATGTTTGAGTGTGCTATTTAGTGACCTGTAAGACTGCCACATTTGAATGGGACCTAGAGCAAGAACAGTTTTATATCAGCTGTTTTGTTACTCGATCATATGGACCATAATATCCAATGATAATCAAAATGGCCTGTGTCAAATAAGGGATATTCTTTGAGACTCTGGCAGTGTCCAATAGGACATTACATCCAGACAATAGGGTTCAGGAGAAAAGCCTCATTTTTCTCTGCAGATAACTAATTTCCTTTTGAAAAATAAGTGGTATATTTATGCTGAAGAAGAAACTAAATGCCTAATAATGGAATATAAAGTGACCATGCAAATTGAGTTTCTCACCATGATCTGATTGTTACCTGAACCATCTGGCCATATGCTATGAAGTAGCAATCTATAATCAAGTGGAAGTTATATAAGAGAGGGAAATAATAGGTAAGTGCTAAAAGCATAAATTAATTGCATGAATAGTCCCGTTGCCTTCCTCAGTCCATTACCGACAGCTTCCTTGTGAGTTCCTATGACCATTGGCAAAGAAAGAAAGAAGATGTAAATAAAAATGTAACCATGGCTTAAAGATGTTTCTGTCCAAATACTGAACTTAACTGTAATGGGACTACTGCAGCATTCCAGCTGCAGTGAGGAGGGTCCTTGAAATGAAGTAACAACAGGAAATGTTTCCAGTGACAGAATGTCAACAGTTCAATTGCTAATCCACATTGCCTGGGCTGAATTATGACCAGAAGAGTGGGTCCACCTTGATTCATGGGCAGTGACCAACAATTTTCCTGAATGGCCAAGGATGCAAAAAGAACAAGATTGTATATATATGACAAGAACCTCTGGGAAAGAATTATGTTGATGGACCTTACAAAATGAGCAAAGATAGTGAAAATATCAATTTCCTGTATTAATGTTCATCAAAAGATATCCACTGCAGAGAAATGTCAGTTGGCTAATGCGACTTGCCCCGTCGCATCTTTCCTAAATCACCTTGGGCTTTCTAAAGGGGTCCTTACTGAATCCCCTCTCTAAGGGGGGAGCAGGGAGAGCAGCCATCCATCTGGTGTCAAGTTGATTACATTGGAGTCTTTCCATTATCCAATTTATCTTCACTGGACTAGACAAGCATTCTTGGAATAGATTTGAATTCTCTGTCCCAAGTGCTGCTGCCAGCATCACCATCTGTGGACTTATGGAATGCCTTATTCATTCACTTACTATTCAATTTAACATGCTTCTAACAACGGAATGCATTTCACGATAAATGAAGATCAGCATTGAACTCATGCCACTGAGGCAGATTTCCTGATGGAATAATGTAATATCCTATGAAGATTTAGTTGTAGCATACAGAGAGGGCAGAGAAACATTGTTGTGTCTTAAAGGAATGTTTAGTATATGTTTTGAATCTTTAACCAACATATGTTGCTCTTTCCATCATAGCCAGAATATGCCAGCCTAGAAATCCAGAGGCAGAAATGAGTGATTTCTAGTGTATTTTGTTATTTATTTTTATCAAAACTATTAAACTACAATTTCTGTGCAATAAACTGTTTACTTTTATGTCATATGATTAATGAATTCCAACAGCTATATAAATCTATACACACCTATTGCCACAACAAGACAGAAAATTTTCATCACTCTAAAAGGTTAGTTATGTCCACTTATAGTCTTCCCTCAATTCATTCTTGGCCCCAGATACACTGATTTGTTTCTGTAACCATAGCTCAGCTTGAATTATTTAGAATTTTATATAAATGGAAGACTATGCTGTGTACTCTTCACTCACTCAGTATAATATTTTTGAATTTAATAGATGTGTTATTAACTCCTTTTTTCTTGCTAATATCCCATGTATTGACAATAAATAATAATACATTTATCCATTCTTCTATTTATAGACATTTAATTTCTTTCAAATTGGGAACTATATTGAATAAAGCTGCTATAAACATTCATGGAAAATGTTTGCACAGAAAATAAATGAATACATTTTTGAGAAACTGACAAAATATCCCCACAGTGTATATGATAGTCACAATTTTTCTGTATTTCTACCAATGCTTGGTATTTTTTTCTTTAGCTATTCTAATTAATATGACCTGGTATGGCGTTACATTTCTCAAATAAAAATGTAGGACATTTTTCCATGTGCTTTTTTGCCTTTGAAAATCTTATTTTTGAAAATGTTTCTTCATGTATTTTTCCTGTTTTATAATTAAGTTTACTTTATTATTAATAAGTTTTAGGAGTCTTTATATATTCTCAACACAAGTCCTTTGTCAGACATGTGTATTGCAAATATTTTTCCCATTCTGTTACTTTGTGTATTTTTTTAGTCTTTATTTAAAGGTTCTATTTTTAAAGTAATTTTATTGAGATATATACATACACCATATAGTTCACTCAAAGTATACAATCGATGGGTCACTATATCATCACATAGTTATGGATTCATCACAACGGTCATTATTAGAAAATTTGCATTACTCCAGAAAAATAAATAAAAAGAAAAAAGAAAACTCCAAACATCCCATTCTCGTTACCCCTCCCTCTTATTGACCACTAGTATTGATTCTCTTTTACCTAATTTTAAGAATTACAATAGAGGTGGGTTAACTAAGACAGTGTAATATTGTCAGATATATACATATATATATACAAGAAATTCAGAAGAAGAGCCATATAAACATGGGCAACTGACTTTTTTTTAATAATACAGTTATACAATCATCAAAGATCAGGGCTACTGGATTACAATTCAACGTCAGGTATTTCCTTCTGACTATTCTAATACACTAGACACTAAAAGAGAAATACCTATAAAAGGAATCAGTAGTCACAGTCATTTGTTAAATCCTGATTTCTCAGTTACATCTCCTCCCTCTCATTTGAATTTTTTCTCAATCTCCATGGGTACTGGACAATGACCATTTTAACTTCTTCATTCTGGAAATGGATATTGACCTTATGGGCTACAGGAAAGAAGCTGGTTCATGTTCTTGGAGAGACTGGTAACTCAGCTCTGGGTTTCAGAGCTTATCTGGCATAGGATCAATCTGGAGGCCTTAAGTTTCTGAAAAAATACACTTCTATGGAAACCTTTTATAAAGATGCAGATAGAGCCCAGGAATACTGTTGGTTGGGGCTTGGCATCCTCTGGTAATCTGCAACTTCTGGCTAAAGCTTGCATCAATCATTTCTGTATATCACGAGACCCCTCTACCATGCCCATGCTCTCCTACTCAGTGGAATGTCTTTGTATTGTGCCTCTGTAACTGGCCCTGTTGATTCCATCTAATTGTGGGATGCTTTCACACTAAAGCTTTGAATTTGCCACCTGTAGAGCAGCTTGACTTCTAGAATTTCTTCTTTCTTCACTCTTATAAGTAAATTCCTGTAATGAAGTTCATGTCTCAGTCTGTGCCTGGTGTTTTCTTTGGTCTCTTGGCTGGACAAGCCCCTGTGAGCTAGAACACCTAAGTGTGTCATTGCAGAAATAACTTTTATAAGGGCAAGCCTCAAAATTGAAGGCCGTGCTTATCAAATTTGGAGTCCCAATGCCTGAGAGTGTATCAGGAATTCCTCACAGGGAAGTTTAAGAGTTTCACATTTTTCCCAAGTTCCTCAAGGGGACTTTGCAAATACTTTTTTTTATTTTCTGCCCCAAATATTCTGGAATGTGCCTGAGTATTATGTTAAACTGTATAGAATAATAAGATCCATTCCTTAACCTAGTTTCCATGTATTTAGAATGTTTAAATAAACTGACCAGATAGGTTAAATTAGATACAATGCTACAACAAATTCAAATTTTGGGCTAAATAAATGTCTCTTCCTTTGGTCTCATAGGAAGTTGAAGTCTTAAAACCAAATAATATTGTCCTTTACTCTGTATTCTGAATTACCTTAGTCCCACCAGGCCTATTTCATTCTTATCTCTAACTGAAATCTGATCTCTTTTTCAGCTTCTTTAGCAATTGTTTGATGAGTAATGCTAACTTTCAGAGCTGCAGAACTCTAATTCTTGAGTTTCAGGTGTCATACAAAAACCCAGTGTTCCAGGGAACTATCTAGTTATACACAACATAACATCTCAAAATTTAGAAATAACAGTTAAAATTCAGAAATAGATGTGACTGCTGTCGGACTTACAAACTAGGATCCTTTGCAAGAGGTTTATTTGAATATATTCTGTACTCCTTAATCATTGATTGTCCAGTCTCTGCCAACTTTCTCTACCCCAATAACCTATGCACTTGAATTCAATTCGCAGAGTTTTTTCATTATAGTTAGTTTGTATTAGTGAGGCCATACATTATTTGTCTTTTTATTTCTGGTTTATTTCAATCAACATAATGTCCTTAAGGTTCATTCACCTAGTTGTATGTCATACATCTTCATTCCTTCCTGCAGCCAGTCCGTATTCCATCATGTCCATTCACCATGGTTCACCCTTTTATTCATCAGTCTATGTACCCCAAGTTCACCTCCATCCATTGCAAACCATGAACAACTCCACCATAAACACCAGAGTATAAATTACCTATATGTCCCTGATTTCAGTTCATGCTAGTCTTATGGGGTCACAGGATCATGCGGCAACCCTATACGTAGCCTCCTGTGGAACTGACACAATGCTCTCCAGAGAGCTTGCACCTTTCTTCTTCTCTACCAACAATAAATACGTATATGTATATCTCTCTCTCCACATTTTCTCTAGCATTGGTATCCTTTTGCTTTTTTTTTAAGTTTATGCATACACCATACTATCCATTTTAAGTGTACAAGCAATTGTTCCCAGAATAGTTTTTCCTTCACTAACACAATCTGTATGAGAATATTTCCATTTCTTCCATTAAGAAAAAAGAAGAGGAGAAAAGAAAAAGAAAAAGAGAAACAACAAGAATAACAAGAATCCTATACCCTTTCCTTTATATCCCCCCTCTTATTGACAATTAGTTTTGGCATATTGCCTTTTTTACAATTAATGAAAGAACACTACGATGTCATTGTTAACCATGGACCCTAGCTTGCATTAGTTGTATTTTTCCATCTGTTTCAGTTTGTTAAAGCTGCCAGAATGCAAGATACCAGAAATGGATTGGCTTTTATAAAGGGGATTTATTAAGTTAAAAGTTTACAGTTCTAAGGCCACAAAAATGTCCAAACTAGGGCATCCATGGAAAGATACCTTGACTCCCTCCAAAGAAAGGCTAATGTCTGTCATATGAGAAAGCACATGTCTGATGACTGTTGGTCTTTTGCTCCCAGATTGCATTGCTTTCAGCTCTTGGGTCCAATGGCTTCATCCCTGAGCTTCTGTGGGTCCTCACTTAGCTTCTTTAGGGAAAACTCTGAATTTCATCTCTTAGCTTAGCATCTCCACACGTCTGTGTTGGTTTCATTTCTCTACTGTCTGTGTTGGTTCTGAAATCTTTCTCTCTCTGTGAGCTCTTTTAAGGACTCCAGTAAACTAAACTGTGTTGGATGGGCAGAGTCACAACTCCATTGAAATAATCTAATTGAAATGTCACACCCACAATTGGGTGCATCATATATCCATGAAAACAATCTAATCAAAATATCCCACCTTAAACAATAGGCCTGCCCCCAGAAAATTGAATTAGGGTTTACATAAAATGGTTTTTTGGAGTACATAAGTTTCAAACCAGCACACCATCAATTTCTAACGCTTTGCAATGGTGACATTCAATGTTCTCCCTCAAGTAAAAACTTTCATATATTTGTGCATTTAATCAACATCATTGTTCACTCAAGATTTCACTGGATTATACACACCCAGCTTTTATCTTCTATCTTTCCTGTTGGTGTCATACATGCCCTTAGCCTTCCTCTTTTACTCATACTCACATTCTGCTTTGTACATTATACTTACAATATTGTGCAACTATCAAATAGTATAGTGCTATCCATTTCTGGATCTTTACAATCAATCTTGTTTAACAATCTGTATGCCTTCAGCAACAACTGCACAAACTCTATCTTTCTATATCCTGCTAACCTGTGCTCTCAACTTTAACTTTCAGAACTTGTGCATTATATGCAGTTAATACCGGTGAGATTATAAATATTTGCCATTTTGTTTCTGGCTTATTTAGTTCAATATAATGTCCTCAAGATTCATCCATGTTGTTGCATACTTCAAGGATTTATTCTATCTTACAGCTGCATAATATTCCAATTATTAATAAACCACCATTTGTTTATTCACTTATTTGTTGATGGACATTTGGGCTGTTTCCAGTTCTTGCCAACTGTGAATAATGCTGCTAGAAATATCAGTGTGAAAATGTTTGTTTGTGTCCCTGCTCTAAGTACCTCCAAGTATATACCCAGTAATGGGATTGCTGATCATACAGCAATTCTAAATGCAGAGTGGTTGGTACCACTCTACATATCCACTGACAGTAAATGAGTGTACCTGTTTCTCCACATTATCTCAAGCATTTGTAGTTTTCTCTTTTTTTTTTTTAATAATGGTCCTTCTAGTTGGTGTGATATGATATTTCATTATTATTCTTATTTTTTGTATGCTGTATGGTGTTGTCACATTTCATTATTTTTCCATGTGAGTTTCCTGTTATTGCAGTATTTCTTGAATTTTTGTTTGTTTTGTTTTGCTTGTTTGGTTGTTTGTTTGGTTGTTTTGCAAAATGCATGTACCAGGAATGGAACCCAGGTCTCCCACATAGCAGGCAAGAATTCTACCACTAAACTACCTTTGCGCCCCCATTATGATTTTTGATTTGCATTTCTGTAATCACTAGTGAAGTTGCATCTTTTCATACATTTTTGAGCCATTTGTGTTTCCTTTTCAGAAAAGTATATATCCATGCTTTTTGCCCATTTTAAAATTGGATTGTTTGTCTTCTTGTTGCTGAGTTGCATTATCTCTTTATATAGACTGCATATTTAACCCTTATCTGACATGTGGTTTCCAAATGTAATCTCTCATTGCGTAGGCTGCCTTTTTATTTTCCTGACAAAGTTCCTTTTTTAATTGTTAATTTTTTAAAAATATAACAACATGCAAACATGAGCATTCTTAACCATATGAGCATTCCATTCTTGGTATATGAACAATAACTCACAATATCATAATATAGTTGCATATTCATCACCACGATTGCCTTCCAAAACATTTGCATCTATCCAGAAAAAGAAATAAAAGGAAAAAAAGAAAAAAATTCATACATACCATGCCCCTACCCTCTCCCCCTCACTGATCACCAGCATTTCAATCTACTAAATTTATTTTAACATTTGTTCCCCTTATTATTTATCTATTTTAATCCTTATGCTTTACTCTTCTGTCAATAAGGTAGATAAGGGAGTGTCAGACACAAGGTTTTCACAATCACACAGTCACATTGCAAAAGCTATATCATTATACATTCATCTTCAAGAAACATGGCTACTGGAAATGTAAGCTCTACATTTTCAGGCAGTTCCCTCCAGCCTCTCCATTACACCTTAACTAAAAAGGTAAGAGCTATATAATGCATAAGAATAACCTCTAGGATAACCTCTTGGCTCTGTTTGTAATCTCTCAGTCATTGATATTTTATTTTGTCTCATTTTGCTCTTCTTCCTTTCGGTCGAGGTTTTCTCAATGCGTTGAGGCCGAGTTCCAGCTCATCCTAGCATTTCTGCCCACATTTCCAGGAAGGTCCACATCCCTGGGAGTCATGTCCCACATAGACAGGGGGAGGGCAGTGAGTTTGCTTGTCATGTTGGCTGAGAAAGAGAGGCCACAACTGAGTAACAAAAGAGGTTCTCTTGCAGGTGAGTCTTAGGGCTAATTTTAAGTAAGCTTAGCCTATCCTTTGTGGGGTTAAGTTTCATATGAATAAACCCCAAGATTGGGGGCTGAGCCTATTGCTTTGGTTGTCCCCACTGCTTGTGAGAATATCAAGAATTCTCCAATTGGGGAAGTTGAATTTTTTCCCTTTCTCACCATTCCACCAAGGGGACTTTGCAAATAATTTTTTCTTCACTGTTCAAATCACTCTGGGATTTATCCGGGCATCACTCTGGACAAACTTACAAAATCTCATACCCTATTCAAGGTTCCATGTACTTATGGTGTTCAGTTAAGCTGTCCACATAAGTTATATTAGGAAATGCAGTAGTCAAAATATAAATTTTGTACCAAATAAACATTTTTTGCTTTAGTCGCACACATAAGTTAAAGTTTTAAAATATGAATTGCCATCTATTTTCAACACCCTGCAATATTGACATTTCTTTGTTCTTCCTCATGCAAAAACATTTTTTAATTTGTACATTTAGTCACTATCATTATACACTCTAGGCATTCCTAGATTATACCATCTCAGTCTTTATCATCTATCTTTCCTTCTTATCTCATTTGTGTCCCCAGGCCTCCTCCCTCTATCATTCTCATATTCAGCTTCATTCAGTGTTCTAACATTTTGACATCTGAAATCCTACACACATAAGAACAGATAAGGAAAAGAATGGAAAAACATGAGCAGTCTCAGGGAACAGAATAACAACATGAAGCACACAAATATACTTGTTTTGGGTGTCCCAGAAGGAGAAGAGTAGGAGAAAAGGACAGGCACTGTTAAGAGCCTTGAAAGGTTTTTCCTGTATCCTGGATTACAAATAGTGGCGGTCTGTCTCTTTGGTGTTGGAGAATTTATATTCTGTTTCTCCAGTGGGAAGGATCCTGGTTTTTATTTCTGTGCCCTTCCTACACTGTGTGACATTGAGTGAGGAGTAGGGGAGAGGGTTGACCAGTTTCATAGGGAAGTTTCCTACCTGACATTTTTCTCTTTCTTCAGTCCATCACTTGTAGGGTTCTTCCCCAGTGTGTATCTTCCTCCAGAGTTCTTAATAATTCAGAATTGTCCTTTCCTTCATTGAATCTCTGGGGAGGGATTTTCAGTAGCTGTTTCCTTTGCCATGATGATGACATCACTATACTTTGGTTATTTAAAGACAAAAATACTTTAATGTATTATAACCAACTTACATGGTTTCCTTTTATGCTTTATCTTTTTTGTATGTTATAATTAAGAAATCTTTTGCCTACACCAAAAATGCAAATATGTCACCTGTTTTCTTCTCTAGTTTTAAGAGTTTATCTTCTAGTTTTGGTCTATTATCCATTTTGATTTAATGTTTTTGTATGGTTTGAGGCGAGAGCCAAAGATCACTTTTTGTCCCAGATAAATAGCTACTTGTTCCCACACAATTTACTGAAACAGTTTACCCATTTCAGTATCTTGCTACTTCTGTTGAATATCAATTAACCATAGACATGTGGGTCTATTGCTGAAGTATGGGTAATTATATTTGCTATCCTTTTGAACTGCATGATTTTTTAAAAATTAAATGACTGATAATATAGTGTAGCATGAAATATTTATTTAAATGAACTGCTTTATGCTATTTGCTTATTTTTAATTGAAGATTTGGGAGGATGTTAAAAATAGAATTACTCACAGTTTTCCTGTTTTTGCAATATTTTTGTGATTTATATCAATATTATGGATATTTCACAAAAAATAACACTTTTTTTCTCCCTCTTTTCCAGTTCTAGAAAGGTTAAGGGACCTTGACATTATCTGATCTTTACAGATTTAGTAGACTTCTACTTTGAGTTGTGAGACAAAATGGGGTCACTGCTGTTTTTCCCAGGAGAGCACTATTGTTTTTCTTGTTTCTTCTGTGGAAATAGGTTTGTTTTGAATTTCTCATTTTCTTATAGAAATAAAAAGAAATTATATGTTCAGTAAATTTCATCCTTTCATGGAACTATCCATGACATTTATTTTTATCCAGTTTACTTCCATGGATTTCCATAAATTAATTACTTCTACATTTTTTATTCATTGTTTCAAGGGTACTCTTTATATTCTTGCCAATTGGCCTCTGTGTAATTGAATAACCTCCTTTTAAATTATGCTATTTTTGTTGATTTTTCTCAGAGAACTAGCTTTTTAAAATTTTACTATATTTTTCTGTATTCTCCCTTCTTAATTTCTATTTTTATCCATATTATTCCTTACATTTTTTGCTTGTTTAGTTTAATTTAAAGTCCTTATCTTGGACTTTATTTTAATGTATGCATCATTTATTTTCTTTTCATCTCTCTATATAATATATATGTATATTTGTTGCCATGAAATTCTGAGTATTGCATTAATCCAATCATATAACCATTCAAATATAATTATTTTATTAACATTATCTTCTATAAATTTGGCAAATTTTAGCATTTGGAAAGGTTTAGTTTCTGTTATTAAGACAATTTGATAACTACCCATGTTAACTATTTGCAGGATAAGACTCTGGGTTTGATTTTCAGAAATTTCAGCCCTATGACTACAGCAGTTAGAGCTTCTTTAGGGCCAGGGATAGAAGATTTCAGGTCATTAATGCAGAATTTGAGCTAGGAATTTGAGGCCATGAGCTATCCTTTTCTTTTCCCACTTTCTCCAGGACCTTAGAATCAACTACTCAATGCCATTACACTCTTTAGTTACAGTAAAATGCTTTAATATAGTGAATGGTATTCTGGTTTACTGGCTGTTGGAATGTGATATACCAGAAGCAGAATAACTTTTTTTTTTTTTTGGTGTATGGTCTGGGTATTGATCCCAGGCCTCTTGCATGAAAGGTGAGCATTCTACCACTGAACTACCTGTGCATCCCAGAACAGCTTTTAAAATGGGGAATTTATTAAGTTTCAAGTTCACAGTTCTAAGGCCATGAAAATGTCCAAACTAAAGCAAGGCTATAGAAATGTCCAATCTAACGCATCCAGGGAAAGATATCTTGGTTCAGGAAGACTGATGAGGTTGAGGGCTTCTCATTCAACTGGAAAGGCACATGGCAAACATGGTCGCATCTGCTAGCTTTCTCCCCAAGTTTCTTGAATCTCCCCTGGGGCATTTTCCTTCTTCATCTCCAAAGGTCCCTGGCTTTGCAGGCTCTGTCATGGCTCTAAAAGGAGATTCTCTCCAAAATGTTTCCTCTTTTAAAGGATTTCATTCAATGGGTGGGCCACGGTGGCTCAGCAGCAAGAACGCTTGCCTGCCATGCCAGAGGACCCGGGTTCGCTTCCCGGTGCCTGCCCATGTAAAAAAATTAAAAAAAAAAAACAAACAAAGAGGATTTCATTCAAGGCCCACCTGGAATGGGTGGAGCCACATCTCCCTCTAATCAAAAGTTAATAGCTACAATCGTGTGAGTCACATCTCCATGGGAAAAATAAAAAAAATTCCCAGCCAGCAATATTGACTGGGACTAAAGTACATGACTTTTCTGGGGTCCACCACAGATTCAAACTGGCACACATGTTTCTGAATCTAACTCTTTCAGTTTGCCAAAGCTCCTGATTGCAATATACCAGAAATGGACTGGCTTTTAAAAAGCCAATTGTAGTTTTAAGGCCATTAACAATGTACAAATTAAGGCAACAAGTACAAGATACCTTCTAAAGACAATCGACCTCTGGGGCTCCTCTTTCACTTGGGAAGGCACATGGTGATGTCTGTTCATTCTTCTGTCATCTTCTGGTTTCAAAATGGCTCTTAGCTCCTGTAGGTCCTTCTTGCTTCTCCCAAGGGCATTTCTTTCTTAGCTTCTTTAAACTATCTTGGCTTTTCTAAAGGACTGTAGCAAAGAGAGTAAGACCCACCTTGAATGGGCAAGGTAACATCTCCATGGAAACTTAATCAAAAGCCCCCCCCATAATAGGTCTGCCCCCACAAGATTGGATTAAAATACATGATTTTTCTGAGGTACATTCACTATCAAACAAACACACTAATCTTCTATAAGTATTTGATTAGGAGTATCCATAGTGTTACTTTGCATATCTCTATCATCATGACATGGACATGATTGTGTTCCCACTGAAAATAGTCATTCCTATCAATAAATATGAAACGATAGGGAATTGTCATCAATGTGCATACTGGACAGAAGAGTGTGCTGAGATTTACATAAAGACAACAAGAAAGCAAAGAATACAATTTTATGTACACAGAAACAAAGCCGGAAATGCAATAGAGTTCTCCTCATTAGAAGACTCCAGATAAATGCCCAGGTCTTCTATTTTATTCCCAAAAGTTAGTCAGCTTCTAATAATGTCACCTGCCTGGGGTGGTGATTTCTTCAGGCACTTAGATAAGCTGGTTTAGCTTTTGTCATAAAGTTTTCAGGCAACTTTTGGCCTCTTCCAGCACTTTTGAAAATTTAACTGCCCCCCAGCAGGCCAAGTAGCTGGCAAAACCCTCTACAAATTCCTTTGTACTTAGTGGTAGGTGATTGATATCACAGGAATATCACCTCTTTACAGACCTTTATCAGACATAAAGAATTTCCTTTAAGGAAATTACACATATTTCCATTTTATAATGAATAACATTGGCATACTTCTACTTAAGAACAATTAAATTCAAAGAAGGCAAAATACATATATGGAATAATCTGATTCTCTTCATTGTATTCATATAATTTAATGTCACAGTAAATTTCTTTTAAATGATTCCCAGAAAGATGTGAAAATAAATTTTAGTGTTCACTCTTTTTTTCTATCAAAAAACTTTTCACAAGAAAAGAAAAACTATAGATGATTTGGGAAATGTTTCTATTTTCTTTTCCTCAGAAGTCCTCTTGAAACACATATGCAAATACACACTTTGTCATCAACTTCATTTTAATAATCTGAAATATTATTTTCAAGGAATATAAACCATGATATATCTGTAACATTGTGACAATTTCCTTCCTGAATGTTTTACCTTGCTTGTTGTTGACCAGAAACCTGTTTCTTATCATATTGGCCTCTCTCTATGTTACTTTAGTATTCTTATGACATGGCAGAGAGACTTGGGTAAGACAGAGAATATTTTACATTATGTAGTTTGCAACCTAATCTTTGGAATGAATTACCATAAATTCTACACAATGCATTCATGACACAGAACAACCCTGGTACAATGTGGGAGGAAAACAGACAAGGGTGTTAATATAAGGAGGCAGGGATTATTTGGGGTACCATAGATGTGCTATCTATCACAGGGTGCATTGTGTCCACTAATGATTCCCATCCCTCCACATGCAAAATATACTTGCCCACCCAAGGCTGCTTAAATTTCATCCCATTATATTAGCTCAAAATCTGTTATCTGAATCATGCCCAAGTGGGTATAGGGTCTTCAGTACAATTCCTCTGGATTTCTAGGCATATAAACTAAAGAGACAAGTTATCTGCATCCTACATATATAACACGATGTAAAGCTGGTGTTGGCTAATTTCCACAAAAACTCCTACACCTCTACTTAATGGACAATAATGGGAGGCACATAGGAGAAACTGGTTTGCAGAATTTTTGAAATCCAATTGATTGGGTTTCAAGTCTTGGAAATAATTCTTTATGGCTCTTGGCTCAGCACTGTGGATTCTTGATTCTTCTCTCTAAATCACTGTCCCTTTTTCATGAACAGTTGCACATGTTTCAACTGAGTAGTTTGTTCAGTTACCTCTTCCATATAAAAGTTGGTGGTTCAAAGACATCTTTTTATTTTGTAACATCTCAGTTACTTTCAACCCTAAATGGCAATCACTAACCTTGCTTCTGTCCTCTTAATCCAGGAATCAGTATCAATGTATTTATTGCCACTGTGTACTTCTGCATACATGAGCAAAGTCTGTGTGTCAAAGCCTCCTGTAGCTGTTACAAAAAGCCAAGCATCAATCCTTTTCTCTTAAAGTAAAGCACACATCATTATGTGGGAATAACTGGAAAAAGTCTTCTACTGGAGTACTACCTATGTATTTGTTATTTTTCCATGCTGACCAACATTACAGCCTGAATTAATGTCTATTTCTTCAAAATAACTACTGTAAATCTTTATCATTTCTATGACATTATTCTTATTCTAATACATAGTTGTGATGTTAACCATTAAATCACAACCATTAAAAAAGGAGAGATTATATCAAGTAGAATTGTTTCCTGATCCCCCTCTCCATTTTTCATATCTATTACGTGATTAGTGCATTATATTGGATATTAGAAGTTCTTGATAATATTTACTGAAAGAACTAATGAATGAAAATAATTGAGCAAATTTGATAAATTGGTCTTCACCAAAATTAATTTTTTTCTCTGCAAAAGACTCTATTAAGAAGATGAAAAAGCATGCTGAAGATTGAGAGAAAATATTTACAAAATACTTGTCTAATAAAGGAATTGTGTTTAGAATACACTAAACAATTTCAAAACCCAACAATTACAAAACAAGGTAATTTATAGGCAAAAGACAAAAACAAATATTTTATCAAAAATATATATTGGTGGAAAATGAGTGCATGAAATACGTCAAGATCATTAGCCATTAGGGAAATGCAAATTAAAGTCACAGTGAGATTTCAGTACATACCAATGAGAATGGATAAAATTAAAAAAAGAAAAATAGTGACAGTGCCAAAAGCTAGCAACAATGTGGAGAAAGTGAATTTTCATAAACTGATGGCACAAATGGAGAATAGCAAAGCAACAGTGGAAAGTAGTTTAACACTTATGTAAAAAAGCTATAGGCACACTTACCCCATGACCTACAAAACACTCCTCGGCATTTAATCCAGAGAAATTAAAGCTTATGTCCCTATAAAAATCTGTGCAGAAATGTACATACCATCTTCTTTTCTGATAGCTCAAAATGATCTTTATCAGGTGAGTTAAAACCAAACCAAACCAAACCAAAACTGTGGTATCTTCATACAATGGTGCTACTCTATTAAAGCAATAAAAAAGAATCAACTGCTGTACATGTAAAAAAAAAAAACAACTGGAGTATATTTCCATGACTTTATAATGAATGGAATAAAACTGCATCATCAAAGGTTATATATTTCACAATTAAATTCATGTAATATTCTCAAAATGACACCATTTCAGGGATGGAGAACAGATAGTGGTTGCTAAGTATTAGGGTTGGAAACTGGACTGCATAGTTACAACTTTATAAATCAGCACTGGATAATTCCTTGGTAGTGATAGAACTATTCAGTGTCTTGATTGTAGTCTTTGTTTCTATAATCTATGAAGAATGTGATAAAATTGCATAAACTATAAACATACAAAAATGATTGCATGTAAAAATTGGTAAACTCTAAATAAGGTGTGGAGATTTTACCAATGTCAATTTCCTAGCTTTGATATTGATCCACTGTTATGTAAGACCATTCTAGACTCTTTTTACAAATTCCTATCAGTCTGTAATTATTTTAAATAAAAACTTAAAAAAATAAAACACATGAAAGAATTATTAAATAGTTTCCAAACAGATTAATCATTTTAGTATCAGTTTTTGCATCATTTTCTTCTACAGGTATATATAAGGCCCATTCTTAATATTCAAATTTAAAAGATAATTATATTAACAATATCATCATAATTCAAGGAAGAGTCAAATATGTAACTTATTTAAAATATTTGCGAAAACTAACAATTACAATTTGAGACTGATATATATTGTAAGCGAGAACTTTGCATTTAACAATGTTAAGTTCTTATAATTTTATAATAATTTAATGAAATGTTGAAAGAATGTCTTTAAATTTCAAATTATATTATATATCAGTGTATTACAAATGAATAATAGGTTGTTATAGGGAATACAATTCAAATGTTAATATATTTATTATACTATTATATTATCAAAATAAAATACTTAGCCCTCTATTAATATTCAAGATTTGTGTAAGGGTCAAATACCATGTTACAGAGCAATAAATGTAATTATTTAAGATAAGGTAACATGAGGATGGTGACAAGAACTGTTTGTTTTCTTCTCCATGTCTTTATTTGTCTTAAAATCTCCCTGGCTATGGTATTCTTAGAAATGTTCCCAATGTGTGAAGTTAAAAAAAATAACAAAAGCAAAAAGCCTCTCAGTAATTAATATTGTACTTAATAATGGAAAACGTTTGTCTTTAAACTCCATAACTAAGTTTTTATTGAGAGATTGTTTCTATAATTTAAAATGAAATCTGTATTTCACTTTAAATTATACTATGGTAGAGAAAAATAAATAAAAAATAAAGATATGCAATTTTTACCATAATGGAATTTTTTTCCATTTTATTTTTCTTTAGTATTGACTGAAATACTAAATAAAAATAATAAAATTATTATTTTTTAGTTAATAATAAAATTAAACATTTAGATATTATCAATTTTTTAAAAGAAATATAGCTCTAAATTAAGTTATACATTCAAACACTTTCCATTTTATGTTAACTATAGCAATTGCTTTGTAATGTTCTGGAAAGTGCAATAAGATATTAAATTGAATAGGACCTATGAAAACAAAGTACACAATTTCTATCAGCTGAGAACCTATGAAAATTAGTGAATAAACTGGTTCATTAGTTTTAAAAGTCAATATAAATTCATTGTATAAGATATAATCGTTATCATAGTTGATAATAATAAATTGCTTTATTCATTTATTCATCGAATAACTTACTCTGTGTCATGTGATCAATAAAATAGAATCCCTGTCCCCATGGAGCTTAAAATCACATGGCACAATTAAGAAAAAAACAAAGTAACCCACCTAACCTTAAAGGAAACTTAGTACAAAACAAATGTCCAATAATTTGTGAATGAGTAAACAAATAGTGGTACTTTCAAACAGTGCAATATAACCCAAGAATAAAATAGGGAAAAAATACAAATAAAACACAACAATGTGAATGAAAATCAAGTGCATAATACTAATAATCAGAAGTAAGACACAAAAGGCAACTTATTTTATGATTCCAATCATATGATATTCTGGAAAAGACAGAACTACAAGGACAGAAATCAGAGGAAGGCTGCATTTACTGAAAAGGTACAAGACACTACTTTTGGGGATGATGGAAATATTCTATAGCTTAATTGTATAGATTTTATTATATATAAATAATCCTTCAAGAAATCAAACTTAAGACAAAAGGAAATATAATATCGGTGAATGAAATTATAGTACTTAATTCAGATTTGTAAAATGACTCAAATGATTTGTAAAGTATATTAAAATTCTGATAAAATCCATTGAATTTTGGGAACTGGACAAAATGTTCCCATGCCTTCCCTGATACAGTGTGGAGCCAGCTGTGGTCTCATTTTGGGTCTCTGACTGGGTTCCAGGGGAAGCAGAATAATCACCATTCACATGCTAGTGTGACTCTATGTCTCTGCCAACCTGTAGGGCGGTGGCATGAAGGACTCAACTAGGACAATTGTCTTTGGGTTGTCAACCCAGAACTTACCCTGCAGGTAGAAGCAGCTTGTAGAGAGCTAAAGCAGTATAAGAAACAATCAAATTGAAGTGGCTTGGGACAAAGGATTATCAGTTTCAAGATATACAATAAGGCACACAAAAGGGAATGGGGGATTCTATTTCATAGAGAGTGGAGGGGAAATTTATATCCCTGAAAATGAGGAAATTTGTAAGGATATGTGCCCAGGAAAATATGCTTGTTCAGAGAAGGCAGAGAGGACTCTGCACTTTCACCTTCTTGGTAGGAGTGCTAAACTCTGAAGTAGAGTATCAGTCAACACAGAGCCAATATGCAAAGAATGTGAACCACTTTTTCCTTTATTATCAGCTGGCACTCAAGGAAATCTCTTAGCTAGATACAAACTTAAGAAACAAGCATTGTAGGAAGTAAATTCCAGAATTAACACAGCATAGTATTAAAATGTACAGTGTGCAGCAAAAGATTATAAGACAAGCAAAGAAACATGAAATTATTTTTAATCCAATGGAACAAGATAAAAATTCAGAAACCATCAATGAAGAAAACCAAACTTTATACATGCCAGAAAATGACTTAAAAATGATTTTCAATATGCTCAAATAGCAAATAAAAGAAGAAAAAAGAATTAAAGGGTATTAGGAAAATGATAAATGAACAAAATGAGAGTCTCAGTAAGGATATAGAAATTATAAGAAGGAATTAAACAGAAAAACTGGATTAGAAGACCACAACAATTGAAATAAAATATTCCCTAAAGGATTTCAAGAGCAGTTTGGAGGGACAGAAGAAAGAATCAGTGAACTTGAAGATAAGACAATTGAAATAATTCAGACTGTGGAGCATAAAGAACAAAGAACAAAGAAATGTTAACAGAACCTAACAGACTTGTGGGACACCATCAAGTGTACCACTACATGCATTACAGGAATATTTTGAACCCATGACTCAACTTTTACCTTGTACATATGCTGAAATGCAAATATGTAAAATATAATGATGAATCTATGGCTTAGGACCTACAATGTAAAATAATTTGTAATAGGTACAACAGGAAAGTGTGTGATGATGGTGTAAGAGAACATAGATTTATAAACTATTAAAGTTAAGTTGATACTAAGGCAAATTTTGTGAGTTTTATAGATTTGATATATAAAATTTCAGCCCCATGGTAACCACAAAGAAAATATTCACAAAATATACACAGAACAAAATGAAAAAAGAACTCAAAATGGTTTGCTACAAAATTAAATAAATATGAAAATAAGCAATAATGGAGGAATGAGGGATGAAAGTAGTAAAAGAAATACAAAAACCAAATAGCAAAATATCCTGCTTTATTAACATTTACTTTAAATGTAAATGGAATAATTTCTCTGGCAAAAAGGCAGAGATTGGCAGAATGGAGTTTAAAAAGCATGGCTCAAGTATATGCTGTTCAATGAAGACCTTAAGTTCAAAGACAGGAAGAACTTTATAGTGAAATGATGTGAAAAAATATTCTCTACAAATAGTAGGTAAAAGACTGCTGGGATAATTATACTAGTATTGGATAAAATAGACTTAGTAGAACACTGCTACAATGACAAAAATATCCCACTGAATATTAATAAAGTATTTTTACTTTTTCATCAAATCAACAAGAAGACCTAAAATCATAAATATCTATGTACTTTAATAGCAGACACAAAGTATATATAGCAAATATTTTGACAGATTTGAAGTGAGAAATGCATGGCCTACATTAAAAGTAGAATGTAGTATATTTAAAGCACTTATTGAAAGCACCACTTTCAATAATGGATAGAACATCTATAAAGTATGGCAATAAGGAATAGAAGAGTTTAACAGTACCATAAATAAAACTAGACATAGTGAACATATACAGAAATCTGTGTCTAACAATAACAAAACACAATCTTTTCAAGAGTACATGGATCATTCTCCAGGATAGACAGGTCAGAAAACAAGTCTCAGTAAATTAAAAAATACTGAAATCATACAATGCTTTTTCTCCAACCACAATGGAATGAAGTTAGCAATCAATATCAGAGTGAAAACTTTGATACCCATGCATATGTGGAAAGTAAAAACACTCGTAAACAACTGATGGGTCAAAAGAAATCGGAAGAAAATTTAGGATTTATTTGAAATGAGTGAGAACAAAAACACACCATAACAAAATTTAGGGAAAGAAGCAAAGGCTGTGCTGAGAG